>PRKT01000046.1:1095098-1152705 GCA_003671525.1 Saccostrea glomerata
CGAAGATGTCTAGAATCGCCAATACGTTTATCGAGGCGTGGATTAAAAAAATATTAGATATTATCCAGGAATAAAAATTAATTTTGTAAAAAGGTTTTAATGATTTTTTTAAACTCGATAAATAATAATTTAAACATTATGTCGGTCTTTTGACGATTAACGTGGATTTAAATAATTTAATGTAATATTTTTCAATGTTATATGTACCTGTAGGTCATTTAAGATTTATTTTATTAAATGTCTTTCAGTCTGGACATGATGGTAATCGATATGCAGTGTTGCATATTTTTAGTCTGTGATAGTTTTCTATCCCATGATCTGACAAAAACCAAATTATGTACTAAGAATTTGTTGTCTATGTTTGTATAGATTTCCTGTTTGGGTCACGATGACAAATAATTATAGTGATCAGACAACATATGATACCAGCTAGTTTAGGTAAGGTGGTCATTTGAGTATAATTCTTTAAAACAAGAGTGCAACTTGAGGCTAACTAATCCTTATTTTAAGAGGAAACTCTATATCATTTAATGATGCGTGTACTAGCAGTCATAAATATAATCACAGTCAGGCAGAAAAACATAATCATATCTCTTGGATTCCATATGAAAAATATGTAGTTATAAAAGATTTCGGCAAGCAGAAAATATGCACGAATATAAATTGCCTGGCTATTACTTGTATACTTAGAGTCAAATTAATTTTATTAAATTAATGTTATCAATTAACTTCATTGACGGTAATAAATGAACAATTTTTAATGTTTGAACGTCAATGTTGATTGATGAAGTAAACTCTACCCATGTAATTGACTTATATACCTTTAATAAACTTTTCTTGTTTACCTTGCAATACTTTCCTTGGTACAAGACTTTATGATTTTTTAAACGTTGTAAGAAAACCAAAAGTCAATTATATTTATGTAAATAGGTTGTCTCCGAAAAAAAAAACTTATTTTTTCGAAGGGTTTAATACTCATTGTATCCTTTGTTTTTTATTTTTTTTTTAGAAAAAAAAGTTGTAATACATTTATATATAATCACCTTATTCCCGTGCGCCTCGGGTTCCCGGTTCGAAATGTTGTTAAAGGGATTGGGAATCTTATCATCATCATAAAAATGTTCCTGCTATTTGTCAAAGAGTTAAAATAAAATTTCGAAGTTTAATGTACTACCCAGAGACAACATTGGCACACAATTGTTGACTGCGTTGTCCAACATTGGCGCACAGTTGTTGACTGCATTGGTCCAACATTGGCGCACAGTTGTTGACTGCGTTGGTCCAACGTTGGCAACCTAACATTGGCCGAATGCAAGTTTGCTTATAGGCACGACGTTGGCCCAACATTTTGGACCAAAGGTGGCACACCGTTTGTCGATTTTATATCTGCATTTGGTTAATGTTGACCCGACAATGGGCCAACGTCCATTGCCAACAGTGATTAAATATGGCCATATTTTATTAAATGTCTTTTTAATAAAACAAAGAGTGATAAACAAAGAGTACTTTTTGTGTTGGCCCAACAATGGCCCATTATCTGTTAACTAACCAACATACATGTACCATCGATGGCTCAATTAAGGTCCAGTGTCCAGCAGTTACCAACCAACCCTCGCTCTGGGGCTTTAAATCTTTACTTTGAGTGGGAGTGCAATCAAAAAACGAAAATTATTTTGTTATCTATATCATGAATAATGACAACATCCAATTATAATTAATGAAACACTTACAAGAGGTTTACATTGAAACTGCTACATGTGCCGCATACATGAGAGTGTAACTGTTAAAAAAGAACGAGTCTGAAATATTATATTTTCAGTTGAAACAAATTATAGGAAATGAAGATACAATGAATTAGGAGATGCATGTTTCTGGAAAATAACTACCAACAAAATCCTCTATAACAACATGAACATGCAATATTAAGAATTAAAGGGTAAATGTTACGTGTAAGACCAACCCTTAATGTCTATTGAAAGGGTTGGCAAAATATTGCAATGTTTCAGAGGTTTTAGTGGCCAGGATATAAATAATACAGTTTGTTTTCTCCTTGAAAAGCAGATCAGTGTTTAAAAATAGATAACCCTCAATCTCCGTGGCATCGTGTAATTTTTTTTTAGATCACATTTACAGACATGCGGTCTAGAACCACTGCGTAGTGATGCATTTATAATGCATACAAGTTTGCATACTTGATGCTATAGACCTATCTTCAAATCTCGATCTTATGACTTTTTTCTATCATATTCGTTAATATTTGATACATTTACATTTATAAATCCATAAACAAAAATAATCGTAATCTGTAGTAAGTGTTCCAGGACCCATTCATATTTCATTTATGGCAGAATGCAATTAACATGGTTTTTCTCTGTGAAGATATCGCTATGGGTATCAATAATAAATGTTCTTACTTTGCGTGTATTTTACTTTCGGTAAATCTGGCCAAACTTGAGAATGAATAGCATTGGTATTGTTGCTGTAAAAGATAAATGGATTTCATTTTCATGATTCAGATGCAAGGTAAAAATTATATATGACAATATTTTTTATATGTCTCTGAATTGCCTAAGCTTTGCAAAAAGGTATTTTTTTCAAAGATCGGGTATTATATCTAAATGCATTGTTATCTTATTCGAAATAGATACCACTATCTTAGTTATAAAATAAGTTAATATTTTTTTATTTCTTTACTATATACACAAAAATAAAAACAATATTATAAGTAATTTTATCATTTGAGGTCTTACTTTAAAATTGAAAGCCGAAATTGGAAAGTTAACGAATAGTGGGATATATCTAATCAATATAGAAATGTGAAAATTACCAACACATACAATTTTTCTCCACACTGATTATTACAGATGTTCCTTCCTTTTCAGGTCTAGAGAAGTACCAGCTTGTTCTTCTGATCGTGGGATCCACAGTAAGTGTGGTTGCGACATGGCTGATAGTGGACTTTTGTCTATATCATCGTGAAATTAAAGCGAAAAGGGATAAAAAGAGGAAGGAATCTTGGCATCCTCCTCAAAATAAACCACGCTTGTCAATTCCTTTTACTAAGAAACCACCACTGAATGCATCATCTGTTCCTGTGGCGGATGCTGAAACTCATGGACGAACAGGTTTCCAGAAGTTTCTTAGTTTCTTTAACATTAAAAAGAATGAAGAAAACCAAAATAATACAAAGCAACTTGAGAAAAGATCCCAAAGCTTTAACGATGCTAATCTAAAAGGGAGGAAATTTATTTCACCAAAGAGCCGACGTTTTACGGAGATCTTTTCAAATAAAGTAGCAAATCTGAATGTTGATATCGACTCCAAGGCAACAACAAAAAAGGAAGAAAATAGAAAAATACCAGAAAGTACAGAATGGAGTCAAGGTTCTACCGACAGAGAAAATCTTCAAAGTGCAGACAGTGGACATTTTTCCGAAGGTAGAAGAGGGGGTGAAACAAAATGGAAGACTGAATTTTCTGAAACGGATGAAGCAGTAAAAGATGAGTTTAGTGACGTTGAAGAAGAAGTGGGAATATCAAGGTCAAAGAAGAAATCAAAAAAGAAGAAAGATGGAACCAGCTCTAGAAAGACATTCTCTCTTTTACATCATAGATACCTCTGAAAAAGAAATGAAGATAAATTTAACAGTATTGATAAATGCTTAGACAGTAGATGTAAAAGCCATCATTAATGATCTCACTTACTGAGTATATCTGATTCAGGAACCTAGTTCCCATTGTTTAATAATATTCGCACTTTGTTATTCAGCTGAAGTCCATATGCATGAAAAAATGTATGAATGTTATTGTCAAAAATATTTTCAAAACTGTTTTGATTCGGATTTGCCGTTGCTTTCGACAGAATTTCAGAAAACTGTATCTACAAAATTTAATTTTACTCTTTTGATCTTGAATACTGTTCGTTATCTCCATATATTTCATTTTCGAAATGTTGATTGCTTGATTAAAATTCATTTACAATATACAATCTTCTTGACAACTTTTATTGATTAACTAAACTACTGTGCTGTTTGGTTTCTGTGTTTTTACAGTTATGACATGAAAACTGTTTCATGATTTAAAATCAAGAGTCAATGTCAAATTTGAAACAAATGATTTTCGAGCATTTTTAAAGTAATTTTCAATTTCATTGAAATACATGTACATGTACGCTTTCCAAATTTTTTTTATCGATAGCCATCATTAAGTGACAGCAAAACTGATCGCTTAAGTAGAATTCTTCTTCAAGATAGCATTTACTAGTACAGCATTTACTACAGAATATTCTACAATAAAAGAAGAAGCTTTATTTCAAGGCAGCTTGTGTAATCACAATAAACATTTGGCAATAATTTCATAGTCTGTCATTCATTTGCACGATTGGCTTTGTTTTAAAGCAGTTTTAATTAACAATTGATACGTGTATTGGGCAATATCTATAAATATACATCGGACATTGCTCCTTGTTATAAAAGAGAAAGATGTTGACCTTTACACTTTGACATGATTGGCTTCTTTTATTGTTCCTCTTCTTACGTGAGTGGCATGAAAGATGCAGGATATTTATTGATGGTCAGAGTTACAACCCAGTTATTTGGTCTTGATTGTGCCCATAGGAATGCTTAATTGCAATGCACTAATTTTCTTAGTTTTCAGTATTTCTTAACTGACTGAATAGAGCTAATTCAAATGAGTATGAAAATAACATCTTAATCTTGTTTAAGAGTGATGTTTTATAAAAGTTACGTACGTTCAAGTATCAGAAAACAACAATTATATACGAAAGCTATTCATGATTATGGGTATACATATTGAAAACCCTTAATTTAGCCAAGTCACATAACGTTACCTTGTATATTTTCAGGGATGGTCACGAAAATGTGTAACCACATAGTATCTTTGCTAGGAAAACACTGACTTGAGATCTGTATAGCTGACTTACTCAAGTACATTTCCGATAATTTAAACTAAATATATTAAAGATGAAAAATCGTGATTAAATTCAAATTCCAATTAAACAGTTAATATAAGAGCAGCTAGACAAGCAGAAACAAGAGAGGTGGGACCAGGTGTCATTGAGGAGTAGGTATACCCTGTTGACCTGTAACACCTGATGTGAGTCCTTTGCCTAATAAAAACATATATAAACATGTAGAAAAATATAGTTTAGGTCTTACTATATAATTTCCTTGGGTCAATCTTTTATACTCTCTTGATAAATTTGTGATTTTGTTATTTAAAAAAATTTACTGTGTGTTATCTTTTCCTTCTAAATTAAACTATCCCGTTTATCAAA
Organism: Saccostrea glomerata; assembly: GCA_003671525.1. NCBI lineage: Eukaryota > Metazoa > Mollusca > Bivalvia > Ostreida > Ostreidae > Saccostrea > Saccostrea glomerata. Next base: position 1,100,394 of record PRKT01000046.1, read on the forward strand.
GATTGTTCCTTGTTTTACGATTAATGTTTATATCTATCACAATATCAGTTTGAAACAAATCAATTTTGTGGTGTCTCTTAATTATTTCTTGTTCATTGGCATATATTTTATTAAAGTTTGCAAAATACAGTTATTGTTACTTGAAAAATCAAAAGTATTAGTCGAAACATCCTTATGCCCAATTTCAGGCTACAGAAAGGACACTTTTATCAAATAAAATCCGAGTGCTTAAGCATTTTCTTTAGTTGGATTATTTATTTCAAAACCCGATGGTGTTTTTTGAAAAGTGCTTAATTAGGTTCCTGAAATGTACAGATATCATCCAGTAATCATGATCAAAAGTAAAAAAGAACAACATTGATAGTGAGCAGAGCAAACACAGACCACTGAAGACATCAGATCAGGAATCGGGCGACCTAAAGTACATGTAGTAAGCATCCCTCGTCAACAAGTTACATTTGCTTTGTGCTGTTTGTCATGATCTGGTTAAAAAAAGTTATATACGTAATAAAAATATTCACCTAATATCTGTAGTTCAGTCAACACCCGATCTAACAACAGATTGTATTTGCAGATAAGAACATTGTATTGAAATTAAAATCTGCAAAAAATGCAAACTACAGACTTTACAGAGATGAATATACCGGAGTTAATGTACATGAATAATGCTTACAAAATGATGATGGAGATGGAAAAGTTGAAAAAATCACGATTTTCATCAGGTTAGTATGCCAATGAGTCAAATGGATTATAACTAATCAACGTATGAATAAAATGTAATTTGAAATTGATAGAACATTAACCTTTTCTAAGCTGGTATTTAAGTTCTACTTTTGAATGAATTTGCGACTTTTTTTTTTCTCTGTTGCACTCATGACATGGTACAACTTTTTTCAGCATCAGCCATGACCAAAAGGGGTTCGAACAGTAGTTACATCGAATTCAGTCAACCATTATGAACAGTACAATGGATGTTACCCCCAAGGAAAGTGATTATTTTAAGCATAAATAATTATCATTTATTGATTTTTCACAAAACATAAAATTTTCAAAATGCTATCTTAAAAAAAAGTGTTGCACTTCAGGCATTTTAGCATGGTTTTTAGTTGTAATTTTGCAGATAATCAGCCAAAATCGACCTTCATCTGTTAATTAAAAAATAATTTACATTACATGTATTTGTACAGGTTGATGAATATGTCTCCGGTCATTTTTTAATTTATCAAATTACTAATCATTTTATTTCTATGAATCTTCTCCAACTTCTGAATTACCGTAGAAAAATTATAGATGACACTCAGTTTCTTACCAACAAATGTTGATTACAATATTCATTTATCATTTCATGAAATTTGAGAAAGTATCAAGGTCTTATTTTAATGAGTATTAAGTCCACTGTATGTTATAATCTTCAATAGACTTTATATATAACAGCCATAGATTTTTTGGATTTTTATAAACAAGGGTTTAATACTTTTTTTGGACCTTTAAAATGAGCAGCGGTTTCGTAGAGAGTAGAAGTATACATGTAGGGGTTGTCGAGCTTTGGTCAAAATGCCTTATAATGTCAAAATTCATCTCATTAAACTGTAAAAGTTGTCGAACTTTCTTCATGCCTGATGTAAACTATTACATATAAGTTATTATATAAGCATTGTGTTCTAGAATACTTTGAACATGTTTTTATTGAATAATACAATAAGGATTGGGCATCAGGAAAAGCCTATGTATACCCTCTCCTTGAATAATAGGTCAAGATACAATAGTAAGTAATAATACATATACATGATAATCTTTGATGGGAAGTTGATAAAAATAATGTTCAGTATGAAATCCATACTATTGACATGATTGAATATCTGATAAAAAATATTATGAAAATGTGCAAAATAGAGATGAATTTATGAATTTCTTTTTTTAATTTCTAAAAGTTCGGCACATTGTAAGACTACTATTCAAATTAAACTTCAGTTCCTTTGAGAAATGATTCATAAATTACAAAATGACATTACACTCCAAACTTGATAATTAAGTGTATCATTTTGTTAATTAATTATTTATTTTTAATGCTTGGATTGCATCTGAAATGGTTGCAATTTAGAATTGAATTTTTTGATTTATCATTAACTGTGATAGATGTATGCACATGATTTGAATGAATTTAACAGCTTCCTGCATGTTAGTTTTAAATAACATATGTTCGTTTCTTGTCTGGTTCATAGACAACTTTGAAATTCAAACGTCCTGCGAGGATGAAAACATCCATAGAATTCTTGTATTGCGATGAAAGGCATCAAATTCTAGGCATTTAGAATTTTACATCATAATTACATCAGCTTTTAATTATTCACGTGTTTGGTTATTTAATAGTCATATTGTGTACTTTTCAGTAACCATGCAAATGTTGTTAAATAAAATGCAGACTGACTTTTTTCATACCAATTCTTTGGCCATTATTAACACTCTGGGCTATACATGGATTTCTTCGTATTTGACCCGAACATGAAAAGCAGCACACGGTCGGTATGACCGGTCGTAAGGGAATGCTCCCTCCTCCACTTCTGACTTTTTTAGGAAGTCCGTGTTTGCTCTGCTCCAGTTTTGTATTGTTTAATGGACTTTTGACCTTGAATACTGTTCGTTATCTCAATAATTGTTTGTATTTCATTAAGTTAAAACTTAATTTTAAATGATTGCAGCAAATCGTTCTGTGTTTTTCGATGTCTACAACAACTGTACTTTGAGCATAGATCTCTTTTTGATAACTCAGGTTTGGTTCTTGGATAAAGACGTATCTAATTAGATATAATAATTTTATATATATTTGTCATACAATATATTCAATGAGATTGAGTTTATATTTATCTATTTTTCAAATGCTTGGCAAGAAACACAGTAAATCAAAAGGTGTTAATAATTCCTGTGTATAAATATAGATCTCGACGGGGAATTGTTGAACTTTTTCATTTAAAAAAATCACAATAATATTTCTTCATTAAATTGGAAAAAAGGAGCTTTAATTACATTCAACACTAACGTATTGTCAGAATCATCACACTATAAATCTCTGAATGCATCAAATGTTACCAAAAAATGTGAGCAAAATTACGCAAAGTCTGATGAGCCCAAATGATGAGAACCAGCGAAACGTGACAGACAGCGACAAGGGCGGTAGATTGTTGATTAATCAATAAAGTTTTACGACTTCATTTGCTCATTTATAGTCTCCGAGTAGACCCCTCTGCTAAGAAGAATAATGAGAACTTTTCACCCAACGAAGAGGCCTTACTGGAAAATAAAAGAAAAGAATAACATTGGTGTCAGAGAGTGAAAAAAAGACATTAGGATATTCTCAGGAAAAATCTGTAATTTAGTTGTAATGAGCTAAATAAAAGTATGTTAAAGAATCAACTTAACCTTGATCAGGAATAGATGGAGCGTTATGCCTTTTGCTACGCTCAGTTTCAAAAATATCTGCTATTAAACCCAAATATGCATTCCAGAATATAAAATAACACATCTATCGTTACTTAATTATGGGGTTGCATGTAATTTGCCACCATAAATCAATTATGCATTAGTATGCCCTGGTCCATTGCAGAAGCCACAATCAAAGATTGACCGCACCAGCTTTTGCCTCAGTCAATTATTAGCGATAAATTTCATTAGCCTGGTATCAGGTAGAATTCCAGTTCACGGGAATTTCCTATAGCTCATGATTGTTTCCCGATCCTTAAGTTACTTCCATAGGAAACTTTTGCTTGATTAAGTGAATAAATGGATTACACCAGTGGAACTAAATATGTTCAAGGCAGTAAAGTGGAATAAAGACCCTTTTACATCGCGGAGGCTCGTACAGAATCTATAATTTTTGCAAGAGTCTAATCTAAATATCCTATCAAAAGAAGGAAATATACAATGGTTACTTCAACGGTGAGTAAAAGTTTTAACTTTGAAGTTATTATTCAAGAGTAATTTAGATACTGAATGTGATTTATTATTTTGTTTTTTCCCTTTAGTTAGTTTTATGGCATTTGAATCGTAATTTGATAAACTTGAAATTACTTCGTATAATCATATATCCATTCCACACTATAACATATATAAGAAATTCATGTATAAGAGAAGTAAATGTTTCCGTATATATAATGTCATGTATTTTTAAATTTCAATAGAAATAAGATATGTTTGTGAAACATTGGCTGCCCTGTACGGCAGGTTATTGTCAAGATTAAAGTCTGTCAAAAGTAGGTCAAATTGCAAGCTAAAGACCATGAGGTTAAAAAAATTGTTGGTCTTCTTCATGTTCATACATCGGACTTGTCACAAGAAATACATCTGTGATACATGAACAATAAAAAACCTCAGCACCAACCGTTTTAAGTCATGACATACATGTAGGTAGATATTTTTCGAATAGGCCAGGCCATAAACTTAAACGAGCTCATTTTTAATCTAAGTTTCACTTTACCAAAAATATATATTGTAAAAGTGACACTGAGATCAAAAGTGAGCTCGACTTAGTTTTATGGCCACCCAGGCCAGGTCACGAGGTAAAAATCGTTGCTAGTCAAATAGAGAAGCGAATTCGAACAGTTCGTTTATATCCTAGGTGCTCAGCTCATGATTATTTGTAGCATTGTTTATTACATATTTCAATGTAAACGGTACGTTATAGTAAAAAAAAGTGCTTGAAATTTTGAAATGATAAGATTTATATTTACAAAATGATCAATAAAAACAGAAAAGTTTTGCCTTAAACTATTTATTCAGAAAAACTTTTTAAAAATCAGTATTATATTAAATATATCTCAAAAAAGCGATTGTGATATTTGATTATGCTGACGTGTTTAGCAAATTGTCAACACTTAAGATTGTTGGCATGTGTTAGAGTACTATTTTTTTCTTTTCTTCCTTCTTTCGGTTTCGTTTACGACCCTTGCCAATTGCGCTCCATAGAACAATATTATGAATAATTAATGCATGGTTTTTTGCGATAGATGTCTGGGGTGTTGTCTATTATATTGAGCTTCTGTTCAGTTTGCTGGAGAGCGAAATGAAAAATCTGACTCCACATTTAGAAAACAAATTGAAGTTTTAAAATATTTAAATGCATGCGTTACTATTATTATTGTGCATCCACGAACTACATGGGTACATTGCATCTCTCTCTCTCTCTTTTTTTTTTTTTTTACAAGTAACTCTCTTCTAAAAGCGGTGAAATTGAAATGAATTAATGACTCTTTATTATAAAGATACTATGATAGTAAGTAATATATCATTACCAACATTATTATATCACAGTTACAAAGATTCTTAGCTTTCAAACTGGTAAATTAAATGGAAAATTTACTATAGAGTAATTTGAGAATTTAACAGGGAACATAAATATGAAGAAAGGAAGGGGAAAAAAAATGTGAAAACTTCAAAATTATTTTCTCTTCAAGTGTTTTCCCTCCATATACTCCTGGTACATGTAATGTGGCTCATGTTTTCTGCATAATAATATGGAACATAAGTCATATGCCAACTCTGCAAAATTTGATTTTGCAGTCATTTTCAGAACCCTGGAAGAAAGCAAGATTAACGTTACATTGGAAATGAAAATCATATATTTATGTAGGCAACCAAACGTATTAACTCGTTTTGATACAGTGTACAGGGCAATGAGTTCTTATATTGCAACATTTCTTCTAAAAGCTTGCTAAAGGATTTTTTAATCATTTATGGACACATAAATACTAACTTGTCTTAAAGGAATATAGACACGGTTTCAGCTAAAAAATTAATAATTTTTTTTTTTATATATTTACAAATACTTAAATAAGGTATTTAATGATTATCAAAAATTGAAAAATCAGTTGTCGAGATACAAGACAGATTCACAGCTCCAAACCTTTGTTATGACAAGGCCTTTGTCATGTATTTGTTTACATAAGTTAAAAAAACTAATACATGTTCGTTCAAAGAAGATTTTACCATAAAAAAGCTAATTTTAAATACGGTTAGACAGTTTCTAATGATATGCTGAATCGTTTTGATATAGTTTTTTTTCTAATGATAAATGAAACAAAAACAAATTACGAGCATTGTTTACATCATGAAGAATTTTCTGCGTCTCCTTTGTAGATCATGCAACAAATGTTGTTCAAACTTTTGCTGATCATTTCATTTGCCTTAAATATTCATTTTAAACATTCAAATTGATTTTAAAATAATAAATCAGATTAAACTTTGTCCATGTCCCTTTTATATATCATATAATATAAAAAAAATGACATAGTGTAAAAATTTGCCTTACTGACATCAGATGAGAGACTTATATAATATAAAATTTGCTTTATAATCGTTTAAATTCTTTCTAAATATTGTTGAATTTCTTATATTAGCCATGAAATTTTCCCTTCAAGTCATTCTTTTTGCCTTTAATTTTTGTACTGAAATCCAATGCAATGACATTTTGAGATTTAAATCCTTATATATGATCTTAAGGATTTTTTAGATACTGATTCATTTCAAGATTCTTTGTTGTCCAATCTTTAACGAAAAGATAATCCAGTTTTTTAACATAATATTTGAATTTCATCTTTTGCGAATGCTTCAAGTATTCTTCAACATTGAAGAAACAATGTATGTATTAACATTACAAAAACCCTATATTTTAAAGTTTTTTTTATGCAACATATTCAGTGTTTTCTACTTAGTATCGTATTACTTTAAAAACTGCATGACGTTTTATGTTCTCGTTTGTCTTTGAAAAAAAAAACAGAATATTGTTACACGAGACTATAAATCTCTTCGCCCACTTCTAAACATAAATATTTAACGAAGGGATCTGTAATTTCCTGGTCTTGTAATGATTGTTCGTTTATTGGCCTTACGTCTTTATTAATTATGTATATGAAACATCCAAAACACTGATGCTGCGTTAAAACTCGGTGGGTTCTCTTTTGTTTTTAACTAAAGAAAAAACACAAAAGGAGCATCTGTACTTTTACAGAGACGCGGATTGTTTCCTCGTGTATCGAATTTCTTAATTAAAGTTTCTGTTAACCATCGATGACTGGTAATAAATAACATTGAATTTTCTCTTTGTTAACATGCATATGTTTTCTTCCTTTTAATATAATTACTTTTTTCATTACCTAACAAACGCATTCATATAAGGTCCATGTATAAATGTATCTATGGAAATATAATGAACATGTTTGTCAGTCCTGCCAATGCATAATTCAATATTTTTTATCCCTCATATAATTCGAAAGACTCCGTCATTTCTATATGTAAAGCTTAAATTCCGATGGGTTTCGAATATTTTTATTAGTAATAAGACAGAAGAATTGCAATAAATTTATAGAAAAATTGACAGACCCTGCAAGTGGCAAGGAAGGACCGTCACGATTAATTCTTTATTCGTATTAGAAATTACATTTCAAGCTGATTTTTTCTTGAATCCATTAATGAGGGCAATTTGTCAGTTTGTCTGAGCTAGCAGTTTCGGAAGTTACGCCAAACACAGTAAAAAAAATACTACATTACAGTAAAATGTCAAAGCATAGAACCGAATAAACTCTAGATTCTCTCTGCATATATGATTTGAGCTTCAGTAGGATTTTTTAAAATCAAGATTGCATGCTTTATGCATGATCTCAAATTTCTTGCGACTTTTAAGAGCTTAGCCTTATTTTTTTTTAAAAATATATATTATACTTATATACTTTTAAAAAGACTTTGGATATTTCATGATTGCATTGTTTATATGATTTAGTCAAGTATCGAGGTCTACGTTTCTCTCCTATCATGAAAAAAATATCCTCGTCTATTATCACTTCATTACGATACACGACTAAAGCACAGGAAATATATACCAATTACCTCTGGTCATTAGCAGTAGATAGCTAATGTAAACACCACGTCTTATACAAACAATATGGAATCATCACCAATTACTGGCCAGTCTGCCTCTCGTGTCTTGGAATGTTTTCCATGATACCAGACGACAATCCATGTTTTCTCAAAAGGGTTTGGACGCATCTCCGGTAGGGTTTTTTTTTTGTTTTTGTTTATTCTGAAAATTAAAAGAAGCACAGTTTATTTGACTGACTACAGTTGTTTCTAACAGTTTAACATGCAAATAGATTGAAAATCCGATATTGGAATAATTTTCAGTAGAATGTTGCGCATGTATGAAGTGTGAATTTTAGGGATCGAATACTTCCTATTTATATGCGTCACATCCATGGGTAGAAATTCTATATACATGTATTTATATACTTCCTACAGTAAAAAGGATGTTTTTTGAAAAAAGTCAGCAGGGAAAAATGTACAAAATAATGTCAGTGCGTGATCTTAAAAATCGGGAAAGAGTCAAACCTTGAAGTATCTAACCCCGTAAATAAGATCCAGCCTTAAATTGCTATCTTGTATCTCTAAGGAAATCGAGCCGTATCCAAATGGGTATTATAGGCCTGCTATTCCAATAAGTTACGTGCTGTTTAAGTGTATATTTTTGTTTCATCAATAGAGTCCTGGTGCTAGATTCTTGGAGAAACCCCGTCCATAATTGCTCACATGGGTGTTCGGGGACAACATAAAAACCTATTGATTTGCTTTGTATTTATTAGCACGCGCAGGTGATAATTCTTTTAACTCGCCATCTGCTTAAAAATCTCGATCAATTGGAATTCTTGTCATAATAATTATTTTCCTTTCAATTAAACCTGCGGAGTATAAATATAACTAGAAAGCATAAAGCTAAGATATTTTGTGTACATTACGCGTGCCGTTTAAAACGCTGATTGTATAAAAAAGTTTTTAAATGGAGAAAAACGGTGAAAGTTCAAAATGTGTATAAAATATATATTTTCCAAGTTGCCTGCTGCCGTAAAAGGTGAGAAAAGATTATATATATTGTAGGTTAGTATGTTACGACAGAATCCCTCTTCACACTGAACCCGAGGTGAGCATTGATTATTTAAGGAGGATGGAAGGAGACTTATAGGTCTTTTGCATTTTCAGGAACTGGGCACGTAGGGTCACCAATGTCTACACACGTGATTCCATCTTGAGGAATTAATGTCAACACTTTTTGTAGAGTAAGTACAATATATTTCTTTTATTTTTTTTTCATGTTCTACATGTATATAGCAGGTGAAGCAATCTTTTTATTAAATGCCATTTTTTCTTCTTCTTTTTTAATGACTATGTACGTTAGCATCTCGTGAATTTTTTTTCCAGATTTAATCCGTGCAAGTCAAACTACATATTTTATTTTAAGAAATAGTTTTAATTCTTAATTTCCTCATTTAATCAAGAAAATTCATCAACTAGCTTGCTTGATTCAAGACAATATATAAATGATACTGCTTTCTAGAACTTGTGATATTAAATTTTCTAGTTATTTTCCGATCAAAGTTAACAATTATTGCAACATTAAGTCGTTTTTACATGAGTACGATTTTAAATATATTCTTAATGGCAAATACAAATTAACAACTTTTTTAGATTTTAAACGAAAATTTAAATGTCAAACGCATTTTCTTGTTACGTGTATCTGGAAATGATGGGGTTGTCATAGCAGCGTTATTTCTGTGATGCTTGTATTTCAAAGTCTGATATTTTGATAAACAAGTTCGTATCATATTCTTACAATAGATCACAGCAAGACAGAGTCAATTCTTCATCGGGGACTTGTCATTTCGCGCTCTATGTTCTCTGAAGTTACGTATTACGTCTATCGGATTAGGGAAAAGAGTAATCGGTATCGAGAACCCAACATCCGTTTTGTAATTAGTCTCCTGATTTAGCTAGAAAAGAAGATAACAATTTCGCAATAATCCTGAATAATTCCACGTTTGGCGTCTATATACATGTACAATCACTGTGCTTAACTTCGTTATTTACTAAATATAGGCCTTCAGTAAATGTTATAATTGCAAAATACATTCAAAGGAAGGCACACTCAATGTAATAACTGCAATCATATGAGCCGAACGGTAAGTCTCTACTGTATATTCTAAATCGTTTGAGATTCGAATTATTAATTCACTGTAATGTTTTGTACTTTTACACTTATTGGTAATGAGTCGTTAAATTTCGTGCAATAGCCATTAGATAGGTGCTGTCGGTAAATACACACTGTGCTTTTAGTTTAATTTTAATTAATATATATATTTATACTTACCCAATAATTTTTATCAAGTTTGAAAGAATGTGATTCATTTTCAGTTTACAAGTATCTTGGGGTATTTGTATTAAAATTAGGAATATAAACCATCGGATATGGAACACTTCATGTACCTCTAAAACGTTGAAATAAACACCGTGGCCGAAAAATATGGAGAAAAAAACTAAAAGAAAACTTTTAGCGATACTATATACCCCACCGTCAAGATTTCCATGTTTCCCAATAAAGTTTGAAATACTATAATTGCTTACAAAATTCAGACTTGTAGATATACCAAAAATCAGTTCAATGTCTGCTTACTTTTTGAAGAAAAAAATTACTGAAAGTCGTTAAAAATTACGGGAAAAAACACGTAAAAATCTTTGAATCGGAATGAATTGCAAACATATTATTTAACTCATCAAAATACAATCACTTATCGAAAATCAGCTCAATTCTGCATTAGAGTTTAAGAAAAAAGTTATAAAATCTACATGGGACAGCTAGACGAACAGACGCAGAGGGAAACTGTAGTCCCCTCCGATGACAACGGTAGGGAAATAATAATTAAAACATACCAATATTTCTATAGGCACGTAGAATTGTCCAAAACATGTAAGACCAGTCAAGGGAATTTGTTCAAACTTCAAATTGACAGTTTCTGTTAAGATAATACTTGTAACGTATAAGTGCATGAAAATTCCATTTTTCAAAAAAAAAAAATTATATATAAATTAGGGGCTTTGACAAACTGAAATGACATGTATTTCCATTTCCTGTGAATTGACGTGTTGAAAATAAATTCGATTCGTTTAAATACAAGAATTTTACGAACAAATGCGTCTGTTTCTCTTGGCCTTGGTCTTTTAACTAGGCATTGGCAGCTAGATTCAAAATGTATTCAAGAATGAAATTCCTTAAAAGGCTATGTTGGTATGTGAATATAATCGCAGTCACTTTTAAAAGCAGTGTTTTGTAAGTAAAGTTATCGTACATTATTCCGTCATTTTATTAATTACAGAGATTATACCAAGAATTAGCTCTGTGTATTGATTTTAACACAACCCCAAAGCAAAAGGTTACCATTTATTTAATTTCTAAAACTCTTTGCTTTACAACCTCCAGCGCCATAATAAGGTCTAACAATACAGGCAATGAAAAAATGAGAGTTTTGGTCGATATTATCAGAACACAAGTTGACAAAAGCAAGAAAACCATGGGGTAGTAGGTTCATTCATTGGAGCAGAAATCTAGTTAAATGCAGACTTCATTCATTGAAACTCCATGATAATTATACCGTTTAAAAGATTGTGACGAGGAATATGAAGAAATAACTTAATCCAAAACCTAGTGTCAAGTGCAAAGTGTCGTCAGGCGAACAGAGTCAAATAAGATTTCATTGTCGAACTATCAGACGCGTCACGCAGTTATACAGAATGGTGATTAGCCTATCTAATGCAGGCGAATATTCCGAGTACCTCAATCCAGTGGCTTAATTGCGCCAAAAAGCATACGGGTTTTGGTTTTTGTATCCATGGTTTTAGCGATTGTATTGACGTGTTACTTATTTTTTACCTTCGGGCTTGACTGGGACGCGACACATTTATCGAATGAAGCCAATATTCTTTTCGAGGATTAATTAGAGGTTGTATGATGGGTTGTTAGATAAGTATTTATTGACTTGAAGTGTAATTAAAGAGAAAATACAACATGCAGTTGCATCATGACACGAAAAGTATAAAGAAAAGAGATTTCAATAAAATGAAAGATGCAATATTGTATCGCAAAATCATCATTTATTGCTAGTCTACGTAATATCACGTACAAGTAAGTTAAAAGTTTGGTTGTTTCATTTGAGTTTATAAGATGAGGCTTCTGTCAAATAGTCAGATGTAATGTAAAGCATTTGAAACGGAACAAAATGACGAACTCTTTTTGAATCTCCATTACATTACTTCACACAAAATAGATCTTTAAAAAATAACGAATTTCAAAACCAAGATTCGTTTACTCAGAAATTTATGTTTTTGAACTTAGCTTCCAAAAAGTATAAATTAACATTTTTTTTCTAAACCTTCACAAATTATATTGATAGTTATAGAAGATGCTGTTTTAATTTTGTTAACCAATCCAATATCTATTGCGATGTCAGATTAGAATACATGTGTCTCATTACATATACAAATCAATGACAATTTAGCATGTGTCTCTGATATGAGTGAGACCAAAGCACCGCTTCAAAGCAATAAATATTTTAAAAGATATGACAGAGTATTAATAAATAGAAGGTCATTAACAGGAATAAACCCTAAACAAATAAGATGTTGACAACAATATCATGTTTTATATTGATACAAAATTACTAAGTGAACCTGCTATTCATTGAGGGGAATAATAGAAATATCGTCATCAATTTAAACATTCAATGCAATGCTATTTCTTTTCTAGAGTGTTATGATGCTGCTTGCTTGGGGCATCGTATGGTTGACATTTACGGCCGTTGCTTGTGAGGGGACTTGCTTCTTTCCTGAACACCTGAAAAACAGCGAGTGGCACTACAAAGTGTCATCTGGAAATGGTAAAAAGCAGACTTTTAAGTTCAGTGGTGAAATTTTATCAGTGAAAAATGTGCATGTTCCTAGTGATTCCTACCAGCTGTATTGTGTTGAAAGGCGTGGGGAGCATGCCTTTTTGTTCGAGTCCCCTTCTGCATCGTCGAAAAAGTACAAATGTATTGAATTATTAGAAAGAGGCCAGTCCATTTTGCAGATGAGAACGTCTTCTTATTCAGAAAGTCCTAACGTTTGCAACGTTGGTGACCTAGTTTTGGATAAATGGTTATTGGTCTCATACGAAGAGATGACCAAAGAGATCGGAAGATGTCCATTCAGCGGTGGCTTCAATTTAAAAATGAGAGATTCCAATGGAAATGCTCATGGTTGTAATCATATGGAACTTCCAATGAGACTAGAAAGCGAATGTATTGCAGGAGAAGGGATGACATTTGACTTCAGAAGAAGCGAATGCACGTACTTTGTTCCTATGAATATCTTCCAGAAAACGTTCTGTGTGACAAATTGGAACACGAGAAATTTCATATTCGTGATCATTAAAGCAGTCAATGGGGATGGGATATGGATTATGAGGGTACCTAAACGTGACTTAGGTTATTATAATAGTAGAATTGTTGTGGAATTGTTTACAGATTTGTTTGCAAGTGAATCGAATTCAAACAGTGGCATAGAAAAGTCTTACTCTCTTACATTAGAGAAGAAAGTGCAACGAAGTTTTTGTGCGGATGAATACGAGTCCTGTACGAAAAGAATGTGTTCCCCAGTAGACATTCGCCAATGTCCAAAATCATGTGGAACGTGTGACCCTAACACTGTTCTGCCAATATGCTCTTTTCCTCGAAGATTTTTGGGAGAATGGTATTCTCAAGACATCATTGGGACAAAGAAAGTAAACATCAGCGATTCCACTCTTTCAATAGACAACGTTGGAAAGTTCTCTTGCGTACAATTCGACGACTCTCCATCTCGCTCGACAAGAAGGTTTACAACAGAATCTGTATACTTTAATGGTTGCCGACCTCGGTATACCTGTGTAGCTTTTAAACGCCTGGGTAAGTCCGTTCTGGGTTACAGTATAGGCCAGAGTTTTGTTTGGCCGATCACATTAGACCGTCCTGGAAGGACTATTTGTGATGATTCTCGTTTTCGTCCGGATGAGGACCCAATCAGTGATCTGTACCATTCATACGACAATTCATACAAACCAATATTGCCAATTTCAAGAACATTCGTACCAACAAAGTGCGATTTGCCTTCATTATTTTCATTCACTGCCCATTTTGGTAACAACAGAACTTGTTTAGGTGAGTTTTATGAAGACTGTGCTAACCCTAGTGTATTTCGTCTGGATTATCACAACTGCAGATATACGTCAGTGACGTCATATACATATTATTGCGCAGCAACATTTAGAGAAAATTATTGGGAGAAACTTGTGATTTTACAAAGTGCTACAGAAGCTAAAGATTCCAAGTGCTTATCTTTTTCTACAGTTTACCCAGATCGTGCTTTTTTTCTTCCCACGAGTCACTGCGACGTGTACGCATGGCAATACGTTGATGCCAATATTCGCCAGTCACTCGTGGAATTCACAATACGTTCTACCGGTGAAAAATGTAAGTTTATACCCACAACAACGACGGTCACCGTGCCGACAACAACGTCCACTAGTGAGGGACTTCCTCTTTCGACTTCCAGACCTAGCCCTCAAACAGGAAAACAACAGAAATTAGACATGGCTGTAGATTCAGCTATTCAGAGTGATTCTTATGAAGCAAAAGACAATTACCAAGAAATGATAAAAACGACTTTGTTAGCTACTCAAACTGAAACATCCGCAAATAATAATCATCGTCTTAAAACTGTGGATGAAAGAATGCGCGAAGCAAATCATTCTGAAAAATGTCGATCTTCATTTACGAATTTCATTTTAATTGGAACAGTATTCTTTAAATATATGTTTAGTTTATTGCATAATTTATAATATTTGGATTACGTTGCCAAATGCCATATCTTGTGTTTTTAAGTTTGTTTTGTATTTTTAATGGAAATTTGTCGTTTTTATATACTGGACAAAATAAGTTAAGGATCATGATTTATAAATTATTTAATTTACAACAAATTACAATATATTAAATTATAACTATATAATATCAATCTTTAACAACTAAACAAACATTTTTTTATTGTGTTTATCAAAAATCAATGAAGCGTTAACGTGCATTGGGATTAATTGTCACACAACCCCAAAACAGAATTAAAAACAGCCTTGGTAAAGGATGGTAAATTCAGATGTAACCGTTTGCGCAGTGTTTTGATGTGTTCAATATGCTGTATGTCCACCCCATGCATGAATAACGAAACGACAACGCATCTGCATACTGCGGATAAGTCTCCGGAAGAAGATTTGCGGCAATCTAGCCCCTTCCTCGACGAGTGCTGCAGAAAGCTCCTCGCAGTTCCTAGGGAGTACTGGGCGCGCTGAAATGGCTTGCTGTAGCTTGTCCCAAGCATGTTCTATGGGATTCAAATCAGGTGAAAGACTGGGCCAGTCCATTCGCTCAATGGTTTCATTTTCCAGGTATCCTGTTACCACGCGAGCCCTGTGAGGTCTAGCATTGTCGTCCATTAAAATAAAGTCATCACCGATAGCACCTGCATACAACCTGACAATAGGGTGCAGTATCTCATCTCGATATCTTATCCCTGTAAGATTGCCTGCGATAAAGTGCAGGTCAGTTTTTCCGGTTATACTGATACCACCCCAAACATCACTGAACCACCCCCGAAACGATCATGCTCAGCAACACAGCAATCTGCATAACGTTCACCAGTCGTACGCCAAACTCGTCTACGACCGTCATGAAAGTCTACACTAAAGCGCGACTCATTTGTAAAAAGAACTGGGGTCCAGTGACGCAGTTGCCAATTGACATGGTTTCGTGCCTATTGGAGTCTGGCTGTTCTGAGTCTTGGGGTCAGTTTGGGCCGAACTGCTGGTCGGAATGCTCGGATATTAGCCGCTTGGAGTCTGTTTCGAACTGTTTGCGGTGTTACTCGCACTCTTGTTGCTGTTTGAAAGTCTGTATTTAGCTTAACAGCACTCTGGAACCTCCGCCGTTTTGCCATATTGACCAGATAAGGGTCCTGACGAGCCGTGGTTGACCTCGGACGACCAGAACGTGGTCTCTCAGCAACGGAATCAGTATGTTGGAATCAATTCCATTAACTTTCTGTGTACCCTGAATCACTTTGTTTTTCACACTGTGTCGGCATTCAGTATAGCATGAATTGGGCATGAATTGCACGACCCTACATGTAGCATTTTCGTATCGATAACTTGTTAAAGAAAGTACAGTTGAACTATAACGTAAAAAATATATTATAATTGTTTTGGGAATACAATTCAAAACCATGATCCTTAACTTATTTTGTCCAGTAATTTTTACTAGATAATGTATTTTCAGTTTTGAAAGTTCAAGAAGGTATGGCCAGACTCGTTTTTCACTCTTGTGTAGATCTCTGTGAATCTTAAAGCGCGTTGACACTTCGTGTTAATTTTTCTATGTAAAAGGTACAAGTATCAGGTCATATCCTCATTGAATTTTCGATACTGAAATCAAACCATAAGTGTTAAGTTCTTATGCATGTATATACATTCCAATTACACGCAAGGTATTTGAGGCGTCATACAGAAAATGAAGATTTGTCTTGTTTATCATTGTTTATTATTTTTTGTAATTAGATTGTGAACAAATATATCAATTTCTTTTAAAGAAATCTTGCATCTCATGACATTGTAAATATAAAACTGTACAGATAAATAGCTCTGTACAAAAATGTTCCATCAATCATTTGTTGGACGAAGGAGGATTTTTTGTTTAAAGTTATATCAATATTTTGAACATTCTGTTGTTGAAAATCTTTTCTTTTTTAATTTCTAATTCAAACCGAAGAAAAACAAAACATTGATCTTGTCTTTTTGTATAAAGTATAGTATTTTAAAAAAAATGATATTGATAGTATCATTTCTCTACCACGAATTTTTGATACTATGTATCTGAGAAAAGCAATTTATAGGTATATCAATGAACATTGATTTTTTTGTCTCGATGGTTGTGGAAATTAAATTTTTCAAAGTCCCTATGCTGGTAATTAGCTAGATCGTGTTTCTTGTCGTAATCTCATTAAGGCCTACACAAAAAAGATGATCAGAAAGTGGGATAAATTCAGCTTGGAACACAGCTGCAGAAACGTGTTAATAATCTTAACTGATTATCTTACAAACGAAATTCACTTAACCTTAAATAAAGCATAATGGTTTTACAAAAAATAAATTCGTTCTCATTTATCGTGTTGTTCTATGTGAAAATACCAAAAAGACTGAAATTAATTTTGATCCAACGTCAATAGCTATACTTCCGCTTCTCACATAAAACACATATACGAGTAGGACAATGACAAATTATACAGATCCTTTATATAATTATCAGGAATTAGTTCCTCATTGTGCTACAAAGTAAAACATAAAAGATATCAAAGTATAAGTAAGAATTCTGGCGAATAAACACAACATTAACATGATTAAAGAATATAATTGGTATAGATATGTTACAATTCTCAGTTAACCTTGGATTTTCAGGAGGGCTAGACTTTCTCGACACTAAGTAATAAGCGTTTCTCGAATTACGAATAGATTCTCATTGAGACGACTTAAACCCCACCCCTTAACCGTACGAAACACAATCATTGGTTCATTTTTACACTCGTTGACATTCGCTGGTATGTATATTTCAACCATGAATGAAAGGCTGTGTAATTATCAGACGCTAATTAGGTAACGTCGAGATTATCACGTCTTACTGAAAGTCTAAGGTTAACTGAAAATTGTACTAATTCTTCCCTCACCTCTCTATTGCGCATCCGAACGGAGATCGATCTTTAAAAATCTATAAAGAAAACAAATATGTGAAGAGGGTAAACGACACATACCCCTGGCAATTCATAGGGTGGGATCATGTCCCTAAAAGGAGAAACCATCCCCTGTTAGCTGGTCACACACACCGTTTGCCCTATATATCGATGAGGTAGACAGAACTTTCCTTGGTCTATTCGGTACAAGACAAAGACCTGACAATTGGTTTGATCAAGTCAGCCAAATAACGACCAGTGATGGGTTATATTTATTAAGATCATTATAGTAACGACCATAAAATTTACGAAATGAAAATTTTAAACAAGGTTGTTAGAATGCAAATCCCCTGTAACATCAACTTGTCAGTGCTTAGCAGGCCTCGCTTTAAAAATTGACCGTTCTCAAAGTAATTTAATATCAACCTTATTCATTTATCAAAGCTTGCTGACATGTTGTTTTACAGCGACAAGACGAAATTAACACTTGCGTGGTTCAGATTCACTTTATCAAATTAATATCCATGTCTTCTTCATTTTTCTGTAGGAAATTATAAAGTCTTGGTATTTTTTGTTTATGAAAATTTAATGCCCATCAAGATGACATTTTTATAGGTTTAATTAAATTATCTTTTTATTACTCACGCCACAATATTCAGCTAGCCAGGTACTATTTCTAATATATTTGCCGGTGTATCCTATTTCAAGTTTTCGTGTAAATTTAAAAGTGAATGAAGGTGCTAAAATATTATGACAAAAATTCATCAGATTTCCTCCTTTTATTTTTCAAACGTTGGCCCCCTATCATTTGGTCCCATTTTGACCAAATGGTAATATTATGATTTGAACAAACCTAATTCTATATAATAAGAAAATGAATACTGTAGAATGAAAAAAAACACGACAGGCTCCTATAGAAATTGAGTACAATCGAATTTCCTCCAGTTTTTCAAAATAAGAAGGTGAAAAGAGGCATGTATTAAGCAATTTCGATCATAAGCATTATCAGTACAGATTAATATTTTTCCACCGTTGATATCAGTTTTGCAAAACCAGAAGTCTCTATCGAGACTGAAGCTCTACTGGTTTGTACTTATAATAAAGAAAGAGAAAAGTAGCAGTTGGGATATAAAACTTTACAAAAGCAATAAATAGAATAATGACAAAAACCGATACACAGAATTATGTATCTTAGTGTAGTCTACTTGTGTGCCAAGTTATAATAAAATCAGACCAAAACTGTAGGTGGAGTAGCATTTTGAAAGTATTTTTTTTTAAATTCTATTTTTAGTAACAATGACAACACCGTTCATCGAAATCAAAAACCGCTGAATAGAATTATGTATCTTTGTGTAGTCTACTTGTGTGCCAAGACATACTGAAATCAGATTTAAACTGTAGGAGAAATAGCATTTTGAATGATTTTCACAAATTTTTCATTTTCAGTAACAACGGCAACATCTTTCATCGAAATCAAAAACCGATATACAGAATTGTGTATCTTAGTGTAGTCTACTTGTGTGCCAAGTTATATTGAAATCAGACCAAAACTGTAGGAGGAGTAGCATTTTGAATGATTTTCACAAAAATTTCTATTATTAGTAACAATGACAACACCGTTCATCGAAATCAAAAACCGATACACAGAATTATGTATCTTAGTGTAGTCTACTTGTGTGCCAAGTTATATTGAAATCAGACCAAAACTGTAGGAGGAGTAGCATTTTGAAAAATTGTTTACAGACGGACAGACAGACAGACAGACAGAGAGACGGACGGACGACGGACGCATTACTATCGCATAAGCTCTTCTGGTCAATGACCAGTAGAGCTAAAAATCGCATACTTTTTTAAAGTATAGTATCTGTGATTTCTCTTTCGATAAAAAATACCGATCTACGTTAACCTATAAAGGATTCATCTTCGTTCTTTACAAAAGTAGGGTGAATACAAACTAAAGATAAAACCCATTTACAAATGAAACAACACTTCCGTCTGCAGGAATTCATGTACATTGCGTCTCAAGTATTGAGAGAGGGGAATACTGAATTAGACACAAATAATTAGGATACATGTATGTTTTTCTGAATCCTTTTATTTCGTAATGTCGCCGTACGAAGGAAATTTATTTCGGATGTTAACAATCTTTTAGTACCATCGTCGGGTGATGCAGAATGTTCATCATGCTGTACATGAAACAAATTAAATGATAATAGAAGAGTGAATAACAGTGTTAATTGCTCTCCAAATGTGACAAATGATATTATTATACTTTCATGTTAAATACTAAAATCTGATTGGTTTAGACGCAGTTAACAATCTGTTCAATCGGGTACAACAACGGTAATGCCACATGCGTGGAAATCATGCGCGTACGGTTCACTGTAGAATTCTCAAAACGTCAGTTGCACGTTTGAAAGAACCGGAATAAACTTGACGTCAATAAAAGCTTGCGTCAGATGTAGCTTACTTGAAAACAACAAACGACAGACGAAACATGCTTGCGAGGGCAGAAATAATGAAACTTTAGATGATAAAAGACTCGTAGAGTATCAAATAAACAATAAAGAGGTCAGTAAATCTTTTTCAAAGTAGCGGGGAGTTTGAAAGCTTTCTAAACGTGAACGAAAAGGCGATCGACGATTTGTTTTGCTGACATAGTAAATCAAGAAGACATTCAGTATAATAAAATAAATGGTGCCTGTTTTGGAGGGTAACAGTTGAAATTGACACCCCTCGGAAAACCATTGTCAACCTCCGCTGACGTGTCGGTTGACAATGGTTTTCCTTGGGGTGTCAATTTCAACTGTTACCCTCCAAAACAGGCACCATTTATATAACATTATTATAAATCGACACAACCGGATTCCAAAGACGTTTGGGATGTAAAGATTATAAATTATTCTCTTTGGAACACCTTAGTGCTTATAAATGAATATATATAATATATAATATATATATACACAGTTCTTCATTAACATTGGATATCAGAAACATATACTAATGTGTTTATTCTTCCGTGTTTGATCTCCTGATATTTCATCATTTATTTTCAAATATAAATCGCACACTTTACTTAGTTCCTTCCTGTTCAATGGTTTTTTTTTAATATCAGTGTAATACAAGTTCGTCTGGAATAGTATTCAATCTAATGTGCGTGGTTTTTGACATGGAAACCATGATATTTTGTCTATTTGCTTTAATTGGTAAGTTTATGAGTTTATAAGATTTTCAATTTAAAAAGGAGATCGCAGATTGAATTATTCAGAGAAAAAGCATTTATTTAAACAAGCAAATAAAATAAATGAAATAAGATTTCAAGTTTTACTTTAAAAAAAATACAACTTAATTGTTTGGAATTATAAGTACAATGTAGATCATGATGAATAAAAATCGTGTCTATATTTTTTTAAAAATCATTTACAAAAAA
The DNA here is from genome assembly GCA_003671525.1 of Saccostrea glomerata. NCBI lineage: Eukaryota > Metazoa > Mollusca > Bivalvia > Ostreida > Ostreidae > Saccostrea > Saccostrea glomerata. The sequence continues at coordinate 1,121,473 of PRKT01000046.1, forward strand.
CTCAGGTATACTTTTTTAAATCAGGCTTTCAGAATAATGGCATCCACTCTTACACTCAGCATTTTATCTCGGACAATGTAATGTCATGGTATATGGCGGACAAGGCCTGCCCTAGTTTGTTTAATCCTGGTAACGGCACCATTCACATGGCGGTGAATTTATCGGATAATCCTCAACAAATACAGGTGTTGAGATCCCTCAACAATTACGAAAGTTTCTGGTTGGATGGGTTTCGATTTCATCTTGGTTGCAATGGTATATTATTTATCCTTTTTTGATCAATTGAATGTATGTTGTTTAATGTCCAAATTTGGAACAGAGCAAACAGGGACATCTAAAGCGTCACAGGCAGGATCAGAGGTAGGTTTTCCCTGCCTATCTGTCACGACAACCATGTGCGCTTTATTACGATCAGTTAAACGAAAAAAAAGTAGACAAAGCAGTGTGTTGCTGGTATGAAAAAGGTCAGCCAACACTCAACTGTGTGTAATATTGTACTTGCAATCCTGACAAAATTATTGTTTCGACCATAGAACTTGTTAAATGATGACTTTAAATGAGCCTGTTGATCCTTTGCTTCATCAACTTTTTTGTCAATAGCTTGTTTCGTTTCTGAAATTGTCTGTACATAGAGCACGTTCTTGCTTATAGAATCAACAGGGAGAATAAACCCTAAACGTACGCAGGAGTAGAAGGTAAATCGCTGCGCAAGTAAGGGAAGCTTAAGGTAGGATTCTTCTCTGGTTTCTGAGTAGAGGAAATATTCAATGATTATTTGCTTATATGTCTAATATATTTAGGTGAAAGAGATTAAAAGGACCATATTTTTCTTTTCTCATCACAATTTTACAACTTTAAATAGAAATGGTCAATTGTGTTTGAAAACTAGCAGGGACTATATTTTTGGCAGAATGGTGGCGTATAAAAATATCTTCTTTTCTGCCTCTCAAAATTATTATAGAACTACAAATTTAGTTATAATTTTTACACAATCAAAGACTAGAAGAATTTTTCAAATATTAGATAAATTTTTAATAAGGAACTAAAGATTTAAAATATATCAAATAGATATGAATTTCCAAACAAACTAAAATTATGTTTGCTTTTAAAAGTTTCGACTCTAAGTACAGATATGAGCCAAAAATTCATAGAAAGTGGTTTTACTCTCTTACATTGTACTAAACGATCAAAACTTTTGTTTTTGCTTAATTTTTATCTCTATATGACTGCTTTACTGTATGTGAAAATAAGAAAAAGTTAAATATAGGGTGCATATAAAAATAACTTAAATATCCTAAAAATTTAAGAAAATTGGAGAAAATTCGGATTAGCCAAAATCTATTTTTGTTAAACTATTTGTGTCAATTTGGTAATATCGTCGTATAGACCCTATATAGTTATATCTTTAATGCAAAAAAAAAACATTAAATCTTTTGAAATAGAAGACTCTATATCATGATTGGATGCAGTTATTTTTATTTTTAATAACCAGGGAGAAGGTTATGACATTGACCTGATCTTGACTCTAATATAAAACGGTCATAACTAATCAAACTAATATCATCACTTAGTAATATTGTCTTCATGATTCTGTAAAAATTTCATTCATTTTTAAATACAAGAAAAACAGTTTTGTGTGAGAAGAATCCTACCTTAAGATAAAAGAATTTAAGTTATCGCGTTTATTTCAAATCTTGAAGTTAGATTATATGTACCATTAACGACTTTTTTCTAATAAATTATCCAAATATGGAAAAGAAGTATCAGACTTCATGTAATTTTCCTTTCAAGTTGATTATTGGGATATATATAGATCGAGTATGCATATGAATTTGATATATAAGTGTATTCTTTGATGTTTATTATACCCCCCGCTTGAAAAGCGGGAGGGTATATAGTAATCGTTAATTCCGTCCGTCTGTACGTCTAGCTGTCCGTCCGTCCATCTGTTACACTTTGGGGTACCCATCTCTTATCCGCAACTCCTCCCATACCACTGAATGAAATTTGATGAAACTTTCACAGAATCTTTATTACATATTGCCATTGTGCACCTCCTATTTTACTTTTTGATCCGACAGATATTCTGGGTTTCCCGGCCACAGGAAAAGATGAAATTTTTCACCAGTTATAACCATATGGGAGGCGGTGGGTATCATTTAGTGAGCTCATCGCTCACAGTACCTCTAGTTTGTTTGTATGTTCTCCCTTGGAGAATTTTTCCCTCAGACGGAGATGCCACTTCTTGCCGGTAGAGAGCTCCAAATTTTGTTTGACCCGTCTCCATGTCCCAGAGTGATATTTAAACCCGCGACGCAAGGATCAACTCTTCGCGACTCTAGAGCAGACGCTCTAACCAATGCGCCACGCGGGCGACTGCTCTCTTATGCAAAAAAATTCCTTAACAGATTTTTTACATGTACATGTATATTTTGTAGTATGTACATAAGTATATATATCAGCGAAGTAGAGTGCTTTTCTTGCATAATCGCTTCAAAATATTATAGTGAGTGGTTTTGGAAATGTCGTACTCTCTCGTCTATCATTTGTCAAAAGGGCACACTCTTAGAGAGCTGGGGCGTTATAACATCATATTACTTAAAAATATCCAGTATTTATACATTTTCAATTTCAAATGCAAAGAGCAATAGTCAGAAAATAGCACTCTTTAATTTTTGTGAAAGATATGATTCTAAGACATCCCCATTAAAGCTGAACACGAATCGGCATACGGCATTTTCTATATTACTACATGTATGTACGATATCAGCACCAGGATATACTCTTCGCAATCGATACACCTGGCTGCTCTATTGTCATGGGTATCGGCGTGGAATGGCGATCCGTGTTCCCGATGATTTTGCATTGGTTTTCTTTACATCTTATTGCCGCTACCTGTCCAATATTGTAAGTTTCTTTGGTATCTATACAGCATACGCCCGTCTGCATCGGTGACGACTGATTACAATGAACAGAAACTAAGTGTTCGGCTCTCTCTCTCTCTCTCTCTCTCTCTCTCTCTCTATATATATATATTTATTTATAGGGGTCCACAGATATAGCGACAGTCCGCTCGAATATGGCGGACACATTCCTTTTACGAATCGTGTTCAGCTTTAACTTCTACATAAATATAATATAGACTGGTGACTGAAATAAAGCTTTATTTGTCTTACAATATGTTTATATTATAGAAATGAAGCATTAATGTAATAAAGTTTCTGTAATTCAGTGTTTAGAGGTCAAGTCTAAAACTTGTCTGCAAAGATGTTTGAGTGATGCTTTGATCTATATTTTAGACAATTCTTGTGAATACTTGACGGTGCAACATCTCATCACATCTGAAAAATTAAAATCTATATGTATAAAAGGTAAGTTAATATTAATACATGTATTTACTTGTATACTTCCTGCTTCTTGATAAACAAGTCTTTCCGATCCTTAATACGCCCAATCACAATTGAAGTTAAAGATATCTTGAATCATAAATTCGTTTTGTTATACCCCCCGCTTGAAAAGCGGGAGGGTATATAGTAATCGTTAATTCCGTCCGTCTGTACGTCCGTCCGTCCGTCCGTCCGTCTGTCTGTCCGTCCGTCCGTCTGTTACGCTTTGGGGTACCCATCTCTTATCCGCAACTCCTCTCATACCACTGAATGATATTTGATGAAACTTTCACAGAATCTTTATTACATATTGCCATTGTGCACCTCCTATTTTACTTTTTGATCCGGCACATATTTTGGGTTTCCCGGCCACAGGAAAACATGGACTTTTTCACCAGATATATAACCATATGGGAGGCGGGGGGTATCATTTAGTGAGCTCATCGCTCACAGTACCTCTAGTTTTAAATTCGCATGTTTGCGACGATTGAGGGATAAAGGGGGAGGGGGTAAATCTAGGGGCATTTAACCTTTCCTGTTTGGATGTACATGTAAAGTATTGTGTGGTTTGTCCCATTTTGTCTCCTGTGATCCCTAGAGTGATCATATAAAAGTTTTAAAAAATTCATGTTTTTAAGATGGAAATCGAACAGTACAGTTTGACTGCAACAAAGGGGATACCTACAATTTAACAAGTGTTCATGACCAATCAATGCTTCACAATCTGTCGGAATATAAGAATGGCGAAGAGCTGAAAATTAATCGAGCTGATATAGACGGTATGTGTACAGTTTTGTTTGACAATAAAATTAATTATATCTAAAAAAAAATCCTTTTTTTCAAAAGAAAGTGTGGCAAACTATAGTGTGTCAAGGTAAAGGTGTCTGGAATTTAATTCGATAAACCAAAAATAAATATCTTATTCTTCCATTAGGATTATGTTTCTGAGACATCATGGAATATAAGATCGTATATCGATGAAAATGAGGGGTTTTCCAAAATATTATATAAATGTAGTCCTTTTATGAGGTCGAACCATATATATTGACTTCATATAGAAAAGCATATCGACCGTGCACGAAGTGTCTGTGAAGTCGATACTAGTATATTTAGTGTATGGATCAACCTCACGAAAGGGCTACATTTGTTATTATATTATTTTTTGACGAAATTAACAAAACCATATTTTAAAAATAAAATGAACCAGTCACATGTTTTCTCTGACATCCTTTTTAACACATCCTGAAGATAAAAAAAACATGTTTATCAAAATTGTGTTTACTTTTTACTGAGAGAGTAATTTAGGAGATGTGTTTCATAGAATCATAATTTATGACAAACATTTTTTTATAATTTATTCAAGTATAAAGAAAATTCTTAATCAAGGCATTATTACGTGCAATCAATTATTTCATAACATCATCATAATAAATAGGAGTTGGAATATTTTTTCCAGAAACATCAAATTATATTTAGCTATTTGTATTGCAAATTCAGCATTTTTGTTATCTAAGGGTAGATTAGTTCAAATTTTTTAAAACATCAAGTCTTTATGCTTTTCATAATCTATAAATAGTAACACAAATCTATATGCCGTTATATACATGAACATGTGATCAAGTGTGAGCCAATCAGAGAGCTTAGAATAATAGAGAGAAAAATGATTTATTTTAAATATGAGTCACTCATTCATAAGTTTCATTCTGTATTTCTGTAGGCATAATCAAACAGTGTCGACTGGCTACAAGAACTTCAACTGGATTCAAAATAAGCTATCAGAATTGTGATGAAAAACACAAAGTACTTTGTCAAAAACGTAAGTCGATTTCGAAAGCAATATATATGATATATATACTAAGTTCATGTATACTATAAAAGGATTTATACGTATTGCTTATCAAGTACAAACAAAGGAAGATAATTCAAGTAAAATAATGGTGAAGAACTACGAACTCTAACTCTCGATTCCAGCCTACATTTTGCACTCATTAAATTCAATATTAATGGCAATTTGACCATTAATACAAAGAACAGTTCTATGGTAATTGATTAATCATTTTAATAACAGCGCTAGATAGTAAATTATCACTACTTCCAGCTCTTGAAAAAAGGGGGGTAGACGATATTTTCTAGTGAAATCGAACTTTCAGGAATCACCATATTTTGAAATAGTCTTAAATATGCTAAAATGTATCTAATATCTTTTCTTATGTTTGACGCAAATAAATAAAAACATATATAAATAAATAAAATACAATTATTTAGTTGTGAATAGCTTTAAATTTGGTGAAAAAATGAGCATTTTTTTTTCGTTTTTCGTCTATAAACATATGCCCCTTGTTTGACGCAAATAAATAAAAACATATATAAATAAATAAAATACAATTATTTAGTTGTGAATAGCTTTAAATTTGGTGAAAAAATCAGCATTTTTTTTCGTTTTTCGTCTATAAACATATGCCCCCCCCCCTCCCCCCGTGAAACACAAAAAGCTTTGGCATAAATTTGTAAAATGCCAGTCCATATTACCTGTAAAAAGTAATTTTTGTTTCATTGGGGGGAAAGATGTTTTAAAAAATATTTTCCGTTTTCCGTTGATTAATTTCTATAGTGAAAAACACAAGTTTTAACAAAATTATAAAGTTATCTCTCTTTGGTATCCAAAATAAGTAACGTTTTACGAAAATTCATATAAATATTTATGAAAAATTTGAAAATCATTCGAATATGTTAAGTTTTGAGAATTGACTTAGAGGTAGGCGTGAGAACAATACTATCGTTCGTAGTTCTTTATGGATTCTACTGCATGTACTAGACGATAACATACTTGGAGTAAATTTTACTCACCAGTCGAAGTCCACACAAGTACATTTTTTTCTGGTCAAATTTGATGTGTGTAATATGTCGTTGTCATTAGTTACTTTTCTGCGGAATCCTTGGGCCAATTTCTGCATCGAGTGTAGACCTCTTGAGGGAAGTGTCGAGCTACAATGCGTAATCAAAAGTCTTTTCAAATCTTCTGAAGAACAACAAAGACTTGATCACCCATAACATGGAAGAATATCCTCAGATAAAGCAGATTTAAGTTTGCTTAAAGCATGACCACTGGCAATATGATGGGTTACAATGGCTGACTGTTTGACAAGGGAATATAGGAAAAAGAATATGCTGATGAGGAACATACACATGTGAGCGTTGTGGATCATGGGCCTCCTCGTTTTGTATCTCAAAACTTTAGCTTACATATTTATTTCAGATTCAATTTCCACTCCCATTGTTACAACCCTTGTCTACAAGCTGACTGGTGTGGGCGATGACTTGCAATGGATCTACATGTATATGTCTCCCAGTAACTCAAACCAGGCCGAACTCACAAGTCTCAGTATGTATGTCTCAAGGCAGTTGCAATTTATATTAAGTTTTGAGGCACATTTATTCATTTAAAATTGTTTAATTGATAGATATATTTTCACCCAAAATTTTTTCTAGATTTTCTGGATGTCAAATGGCTCATTACCACGTGTTTGTCGGCAATGTCATGTTTTTTCAGCGTCTTCATCTGCATATATCTGTGTTCCAGGTAAATTTTTTTATTATGCCCCTGGATCGAAAGATCCCGGATGTATATTGTTTTTGTCCTGTCTGTCTGTCTGCTGTAAACTTTAACCTAGCCACTAAGTTTTGGGCCAGAGTACGTGTATACCACTTCAGTCTATACGTCCCACGTCAGAATTGTGTTACATGGACCATCAGGCGCAGAGTGTTTCAAAAACATATCTTTTTTATATTGAATTTTTATGCCCCAGTAATCAAAGATTCGGGGGTATATAGATTTTGCCCTGACAATTCGTTTGCTTGTCTATCTTCTGTCTTTTTGTCCACTAAAACTTTAACCTCGCGCCCATAACTTTTCAAGGTATCTAGGTGGAGCTATGGCTTTCATATTTCACAAGTATATTTTTATGACAAGACCTTTCTTTGGATACCACAAAATTTAACCTCTTGACCCTGGAGTTTGATGACCCACGTTTGCAAAAAGTTACCACATTTTATCCTTGACCATAACTTTTGAATAGTTGGTGTTAGGGCTTTCATACTTCACATGTATTCATTATGACAAGACCTTTCAATGGGTATATAATTTTTTACCTTTGAGTTCGACTCAATTTTTAAAAATACTTCAACCTTGATCATAACTTTTGAAAAGTTAGCACTAGGCGGCAGGCCTGTCATATTTTTGATGAAATATATGGAGATAATGAACAGTATTCAGGTTCAAAATCCATTAAACGATACAAATTTAGAGCAGAGGAAACACAGGCCTCCAATGGGACCAGGTGCCATTGAGAAGTGAGCATCCCCTGCCATGTCACACCCGCCGTGTGCTTCTTGTCATGATCTAAAAATAATGGGAAAATCCGTCCACAATTCCGTGTGTACATGGCCTAGATGTATGAAAAACGTCAGTCATCATTTGACTTAAGGGTCCTCCACCCGCTCCCTTCAGCGTACGTTTTCATGTACTTAGCATTACTTTTAACAAGTATATCAACAAGATCATTGCACTGACGTAAGAGCTTGCGAAATGATGACTTTATATGAGACTACTGGTACTCTTGTTACATCAATTTATTTGTCAATAACTTACCTCATTTTAGAAATTGTTCATCCGTAGAACATGCTCTACCGTATCGAATCAACTGAGAGATATAAACCTTGTGCAAGTGATCAAGGTATTAATAATACTGCTGCATAAGTAAGGGAAGTTGATGATTGAAAAGTGAAAGTCATCACGTTTGATGCTTGGCTGGTAAATTACCCTTAACGTCTTTTTCAAGTAAAATCTCGAAATATGAAAAGCTAGATGTGTCAGACTCTATGGTATTTACTATTTTAAGGTCACCGGGATATATTGTATCGACATAAGAATGGAACCATCAATTTTTACCTTGACTTTTGGAGTTTGACTTGTATTTGAGAAAGAGGGTGTTGCAGTTCTTTTGTTATTTTCCCTAAATGTGTAGCAGATTAAAAGAAGAATTTTTAGATTGCAAAAACTCATATTATTTTTTTTCAAATGCAACAATATATAAAGCAAAACGAGAAACAATATTGAAAGAGAGAGGGGGGGGGGTGTCAAGAAGTTAATCAATTACTTAGAACTTATCTATATATTAGAAATGCAGGATTAAATTGTTTTCTTTGATATGCTGTGACTTAAAACTAATGCTTTATTTAGTTTTGTCTTGGAAAATAAAATTACTGTATTGTTTGAATTATTTATTTTTTACATACAGTCACTGTAGTTATTGCAATTTTGGTCTCATAGTTAGTAGCCAATATTTAATTTAAAACAAATAAAATGTCTTGGATATTTGGATATAGCACCAACAGTGTGATTATGGGAGTAGTTTTATTTCATGAAGAATATTTTCGCACTATGTCTACAGTACATCTTTCAAAATGCTGCTTTTTGTTGTTCCAACCTCCTCCACGCAAAATGACGTAAGTAATTTACTGTATCAAGCAGGGAATACCCGCCGTAAACATTGTCTTCTACGTAGCTGTATCTATATTAAGACATAACGAGGGTATTTAAATGTCCTTCTCGATATATAGGGAATAATCGCGAGTTTCTGCAACACCCTCTTTCAGTCTTGGCCATATTCTGCCAGATACGGGGGCATCAGTTCTTGTTTTCTCTATTTATTTCATTTAGATAATTTTGATTAGAAATTGTAAGCATTACATTGTACGTGTATCTATAGAATTCAACCATCTTTACTCCACAGGAAACGCCAGTCTTTAAACACAGGTAATTCCAGTATTCGCTCAGGTCACCAGAGAATGCGTAATTTTCATGAGAGCTTCATCCTGCCAAATTCTGAAGACCGAAGACAAGAGTCGATAGACGATGCGTATCGAACATAACATTTTAATAAAAGATTTTCATTTGAACATTGTATATACCTATTTGTACATTGTATTATAATATATACCTTTGCAAATACATGTACTTCTACTAGAGTATGTATACTGTACAATATTTTTTATTTAAAAATACATGTACATGTACCATGATTGTAAAATTTCATATAAATTTGTCTTTTCATCAAAAGATCTAGAGATACTGTACCTCCATATCGTAGCATCAAAAATGAAGGTTGACTAACAAATATGGTATCTGACTCGCAAAGAATGATGAACTTCCTGGAGGAAATTAACAGATGAAGACAACATCGTATAAATTAATTATAAAAGTCATTCTTTAAGTCCAATGCCTCGTGCTTTCCTGCGGTTTCCTACGAAGCTACAGGGCTCCTCCTAAATTATTCATCCGGTCCATTGGTAATCGATATTGAATTTCTAAATGAACCCTAAACAGCCAACATGGAAAGGCCTTCGGTCCCGCACTTTTTCTTTAAATCACCCGTGCAAAAAAGAAATTAACTTGAATAACAATTTCTAGACGGTCATCTTTGGAAAGACTGGCTGTTTAAAAAAATATATGCATGTGCTTCTCTACCATCTCTTCTTTCTGTTTTGCGTGGTTCCATATATCGTTGACCCTTTCATTCATGAATGCCTATTAGAATAACGTGATAAATCTAAAAATATGCGTGCATCATTAATACAGAGTTAGCTAGCTCTTCTCTTTCAGGGATATATCTTTTGAAATGCTCAAACTTACATACTTTTTTTAATATCAACTCTTTTCATTTTTCATAATGAAAAAACAATGCATGAAAATCCTTCAGTTGGAGGCTCTCCAAGAAAAATAATTATTGAGTGAAAAAAAAAGATCTATGAAACTAAAAATATAACATTATTATTAAAGGGGGTAAAAGCATAAAGTACTGATTCCTAAAGTACATGTATGTCGATTGGCAAAATTATTGGGGCGTACATACGGTCATTTCCGATTCTTTTATCTGTTAAAAGTGCATGAATTGTTAACTCTACGAAATTTCTCCCAAGAAAAGGACAATTAAGTCAAACATTCGACAATATAAAAAGAAACTTATTTCTTTAAAAGCGTCATATCGGGTTGTTTGGAAAAGGTGTGTTGGGAGAGTCTGGATGGATAGTCCTTTTTCTACGCAGATTTTATCAATTAAAAGTGGTTACCATTTCTGGTATTGCGCTACGTTCCAGGATACTTTTTGAATATGCTTGGTAAAATTTTAATACAGAAGTGACGTACTTTTCATGGGATCGAATGCTGCACAATTTATAGATATGCTCTTTGCTAGGGATTTTCCGCTTTACGATGCCCTTGTTTAGAGATGTTCCAAAGGTGGCTTCCGTTCTGATTCGAGTTTTTAAAATGACATTTGACACATCATATAAGAATATATAGCTATAAAATTTTAAACAAGGGCACCGCAGAGCAGAGTATCCCCCTGTAAAGCGCATATCCATAAATCAAGGCAGCTTTCCATTCACACAGGATTAACTCAATCACCAACAAACACACACGCACACTACACGATTGAGGTATGGATCTACATAAATTCATTAAATAAATTTGGTAACTCAATACTGAAAGAGTAAACAAACCAATACAGGTTGAAAAAATATTGTCCTTTTATTTCTTTTTTACATTGCTTCCTTTGTCTGAGGTGCCGGCAGAAGATGTGCTCGGTTTGACGAGTTTGAACTGTTTGGGTTCTACTGACTGGGCCTTCATTGCTGCCTCGTGTTCTATACTGGTCTTAATAGATCTCTCCAACCCCTGCAATTCAAAGAAATACATAAATAATTCATTTAAAACACCTGATGCAATACCCCATATATGGTGATAATCTGAGTTTCTAATTGCTTTGACATTAATCAATAGTTAAACCCATATTGAACATTACTGTCTTGTTAAGAAATATCAAAGGATTCTGTACATTTTACAGGTAAAAAGATTAAATTTTCACAGTTCTGATTATTCATAAACTATAGACATGAGAGAGATAAAAACTTTGGTAGGTGAGTGGAAATCAGGGAGGAGGAAAATACAATAATTTTTCTTAGTTTAGGGGTATCATATAAGCACACGAAAAAATGTGACTTTAATCTGCCTCATATCAGACTTTCACAGTAACTTGTGTCAATTTATAGCTACTATAGTACTTTATTAATCAAATTTATATCAAGAATAAACTTCAATTCTTTGCAGTAAATAAAACTTCGAATCCACTGGGTACTATATGTATATCTGAAATGTTTGCATTGGGAATGTCTTCAGTTTAAAGTTATACACAATGTAGATTACACATAGGCGTCGGGAGGAATTTGAAAGTGGGGGGGGGGGGGGGGGTTAAACCTACAAACCCCTAACCCCCCGGGTTCCGACGCCTATGTTACATGTAAGCCATATCTTTACTCCAGCTGTAAATTATTGTACTTGCATACATGATTTAGCTTTTTATAATACTGGTACACTGTAGCCTGAATAAGGTTTAATAACAAATTTTTTCTCTTGCAATGTCATGTTTAATTTTTTCGGCATATAAGAAAATTTGAATGTCTAGCTCCTAATAAGGGCCTGAACTCTGATTTATTTTTTACACAGTGGTCAATGTTGTATGATCTGCTCAGCCTTGGCATGCAAAGATGCACTGTCACCTGTATGTTTTAAAACTTTTGAATGGTGAATGAATTAAGTAGAATGGGGTTAAATAAATGCATATATGTTTGATTAACCAATACTATAGTGCAAGATTGGGGAAAGTGTATTATTCCAGAAATAACATCTGAATCTTGCAACCAAAAGTAGGCACAGAAACCAACGGCTTTTACAATGGGTGAATAAGTTTTGTATATGTCTACCGGTTATCTATTTTTTTTTCCTAGAACTCGGAGAGTTGGGCAGCTAATTTATCTCAACCTATAAAGCTTTATTAGGAAATCGTGCAAGACTTGCATGCAATGATGTATTTAATGACAGCACATTGTTGGTCCAAAAACAGAACTTTGAACTTTCTCCGGTATCATGAAATATTTGTATCTTATTTTAAACAAGATATGACGCAAATAAAAATGCCAAAATCAGATGTCCAAAATTTTGTTTTTTTACATTTTTTTTTTCAAAGTGCGTAAAGTGTCTCCATGGTAGACTCAAATGTTGATGTTAATTTTTACGATGTCTGCACAGCATTGCATGTAGGTAATTGCATTAGTCTCACATTTTCATAACGGTACAACAATTCAGATCCAAATGGGATTTCAAGCTGATATATTGAAATAGGGTGATATAATTTTCAATATATTTATGAATAATAAATGATACTAAAGGATTATTGTATTACTTGTTTTTATGATTATTTCACTTGTTTAGATATAGATGTATATCATTAATAATAATAATGCACATATTTGCACAACAAGCCATCGTGTATGTCTACATATGAAACTTAAAATTGCCACCAATATATACTAAATGGAAAAATTGCTCTTCATCATATGTTGCATTCTGTCTATAACTTTATCATGTTTATCTGTAATTATTATATGTTAGAGTGTATATGATTATGTCCAATAGGCCTTGATTTTCGTCATATATTCTATTCCATCTCAGTGGCGGATCCAGGGATAATGTAAAGTAGGGGGGTGTGAGGTCGGAGGAGGGGCGCACAGCCACACCAAATATGAATTTATTAAATGTGTATTTTGGACACAAAAATGGGGGGAGGGACTTGGCCCCTCTAAATCCGCCATTGATTTGAGCTGAAACAATTGGATACACATCCCTGCATTGCCCTATTCTCTTGTGCTATTGAATGATCATTACTCTTTCAATCGGTATAATGCCTATGGCTATTTTACCTATTTGGCCAAATTCAGACATGTGATACATGTCATGTGGTTTGAAGAACCAATAGACTTGCTTTAGAATTTTCCCCGCTATTGGTGAACTGCCTTTGTTCACCAAAAAGACAAGTTTCTTTGAGTAAAGCTCTAATTAGTGTATATGTTAAGCTTACTGTATCTATCATGAAGTCTGCCATATTAGAACCATCCTGACAATCCTGAAACCTGAAAGATTATTGGTATGTATGTATGTATATATATGTATGTATGGTATGCAAGACATATTCATGTAGCTTTATTGAGTTTACCTCACAGAGACGCGCCAAAAGAATCTTGAAAGGGGGGCAGTTTGGGTTCGGAGTGGGCCACAGCCATAGAAAATCTTATTAATATTTTGGATACAATGAAGGGGGGCTGGTCCCCCTCTAATTCCACCAAGAGACAAGTGATTATTGGATATCATGTGAATTATATTGTTTTTATCATATGTAAATGCAATTTATGAAACAGTTGCATTGAAATGTATATATTACGTAATATTATATACGAATAATATTAATTTTCAAAATTAATGTTTTTAAAAAGTATACTTTTTTGGCAATCTAGGGAAATAAGTTGTAAATTAATTCAAAATAAAAGGAGATAGCAAGAGCTATCGTCCTTGTAATATGCATATTACCTTGTACGTTTATTGATAATTTTTATGCCCCTGTAATCAAGATACAGTGGTATATAGTTTTTGTTCTGTCTGTTCATCTGTCTGTTTATCTGTTTGTCTTTGTAGACAAAAACTAACTTCACCTATAATTGTTTATTAGATGGGGCTACATGTATATGGCTTTCTTATTTCACAGGTGTATTCCTTGTGAAATGACCTTTCTTTGGGTACCACCAAATTTGACCTCTTGACCATGACCATAGATTTTGACCCACTTTAACAAAAAAAACCTTTAACCTTGGCCACATCATATGAACAATTGGTGCTTAGCTTTCATACTTCATAGTGATTAGATCTGACAACCGGTATAAAAATATTTGACCTTTTGACCTTGACCTTAAAGTTTGGCCAAATTTGTAAAAAAAAAAAACTTTAACCTTGGCCATAACATATAAATTGTAAATACTACAGCTTTCATATTTCACAGGACCTGGCATTTTCCTTGTAAAAAGACATTACTCTTGATACCAACAATTTTGACCTTTTGGTCTTGGAGTTTAACCTGCATTTGGGAAACTTCAATCTCAGCCTTATGCTGCCATACAGGGATATCAATGTTTCACAAACACATCTTGTTTTTCTTTTAATCTGGAGCAAATATTTTGATTAACTCTTTTAATTTCTTTATGGTCTATTTTAGTTGTCAAAGGTGACTGACTTCTGCCACCATATGAACAAATTTGGGATGGAACAGACAGGTCCTGTCAAGGTAAGTAAAACCTTAAAATAAATTGAAAAATGTACAGTTGTCACTTAGTTTATAGCTAGTCAGATTTGTATTCATGTAAGGGGAAATGTACACTTTATATTAGTTACATTTTTTGTGCCTGCATAGTCAAAGGTTTGGGATTATATAGTTTTTGTTCTGTCCGTCTGCCTGTTTGCATGCAAAAAAATAAACCTTTTCATACTTCACATATGTAATAACTTGTGGCAAGACCTTTCATTGGATATAAAGAACTTTGACCCTTTGACCTTGAAGTTTGACCTACTTTTTAAGAACTTTTACCTTGGTCATAACTTTTGTACGGTTCGGGCAAGGGCTTTCATACTTCACGTATGTAATACTTGTGGTGAGACCTTTCATTATAAACTACCGATATATATTTAATTTGCATTTAAGAAAAGTTAAATCTTCACTATTTTTCTTATGGAGTCATCAGGTTCACTTCCTTTTAACATTTGATTAAGAAGAGATAGGGCTTTCATATCTTACATGTGCATTACCTATGACATGATTTGACATGAATATGTCATAACAAATGACATCCAACCCACAAAGACACTGAAAGAGGGGGACCACAATACTTTGAATTTGCTTGTTTTTTTTTATTGTTTTACAGTTAAAAAAGTGATACTTTGAAGGCTTGTTCCCTATTCACATTTTAATAAATCCTGAAATTCATAAAATTCATGTTTTTCGTATGAAAAAAGCAGAGAAAAAGTCAATCTGCCTATAAATTAGGTGTATTTTACCGAAATTTGGGGAAAAAGAGTTGATGTTCAATTGGGACAGGGTTCTTTTACAAGACCTGGATGTAAGGAATTATCAAGCCCTGAGTTGGTGCTAGGTTAACATGTGTATTAATATTTGACTAAACCTTCAATGGGAATAGATATTTTTGACTTTGACCTAAGAGTTTGACCTTGAGTTTTGAAAACTTTAACCTTGGTCATAACTTTTGAACAGTTAGCACTTATGGCTTTCATATTTCACAGGTGTGCTCTAAGTGACAAGACCTCCTTTTGGATATTAACAATTCTAATCTTTTGACCTTGGCCTTTGGAGTTTGACTTGCATCTGAGAAACATCAACCTTCACCATTATCTATTATTTGGGAGCATCAGTTGTTTCACAAACACATCTTGTTTATGCTTAATATTGTTTATTCCTATTATAGGGCTATTGTGACCACTACATTTGAATCCATCCATATCAACACTGCAATATTAAATGAATAATGGACCCATAATTATGCATGTATTATTTATATTCTTCACACAAGACCACTACTACATTTGGTGCTCTAGTTGGTTGCTGATGATGGATGGTGCCTACACAGGATAAATCAGTTACCTGATGAAATGATGGTCAACCTCTACCTTCCTCCTTGTGAGAGCTACAATATGTTTTAACCGTCAACAGTGAGAGTTTTGTGCTGGCTGACTTTAGCCTAAGTACAATAGTTGATCTACACTGTGAACTGTGATTTTATATCGTGACTTCTGTGTGCATTGACTCTGTTGTGATTCAATCGGAATTATTCCACCAGCGATTGGTAAGAAAGTCTACCATACAGCACTTATTTACCTAACCAGTATATAGTTAAGAATTTTATGCCCCCTGTCTGAAAAGTGGGAGGGTATCATAAATAGTTTTAGCGATTTGGATGGCTGTTTGTACATTCGTCTGTCTGTCTGTTTTGTATTAATTATTATCTACTCTATATAGAGGCACATGTAAATTGAAAACAAAACATTTCTGCCCTCATGTCCTTATGGTATTGGTAATTGATATATAGTTTTAAATTTCAGATTCTTATACTGACATCTTTGCACTGCACTGCATGATACATATGTATATTATTTGACAACTGCAGACTGGACTTAACAGATGGTGATAGAGCTTAACTGGTGGCTGTGGGAGAATGTACATAATAAGTACAGGTAATGCCCCCCCCCCCTGCCCTTCTTATAAGTCACATGTACATTCACATGTATATGGAAGGTCTTAATATATATTTTTGTATGTTGATCAAGTGAAATATAGTAGGTGTGTGACAACAGTAAGGGTAGCTATAGAGTACACATCTGTCTGTCTGTCAAAGTTTATATTTGCAGTGAATATCAAAGTACATGCATATGTTTATACTGAAATTTTTGGTACTGTGTAGAGAATATTTCCCTTATACCTGCTCACTTTATAGAGAGTAGATTTGAATAAGACTATATACCAATATTTTATAATTTCATCTGCTCATATTTAATTTTTATTTCACTCACTGTATTTAATTTTATTGTGTATATATTATATCATTTTGTTGTCATTGCCTTTTGAACATCTTTCAATTGTTGTTTCTCTCAATTTTGTACAAAATTTAGACCAAGTTGAAGTGAACTAGAGTTATTGCCCTTTATTCAGAGTAATCACTTATCAGTTATTAAGGAAGAATGCCACACCAACTTTTTATTTTACACATCTCTGAGTCATCTTTTTAAACAATGGTTTCAACACTGAAAGACCAATATTAGCTCTTGAATTTATTTAATATGATTTTTTTTTTGTATTTTTTCAAAATATTTTTAGATGCATTAGACTTAAAATTTTTCTGTAAGTGAACGCATCCTATGAATATCTATTAAATTATGTAAATTAATGGCTAGATAGGTCAAACTTTTGGACACCTTGACCTTCTTGTTTGACATAATTTTCCCAAAATTTAACTTTGGTTATTAGTTTTGAACGACATATGATAAAGTATTCATATTTGATACATTGAATATCCATAAATAATTGAATCCAACCAAAAGCTGGGACCACAATTTTTTGAGTTTGCTTTTTTTTTTATCATATTATTTCACCTGTGACATTTATTTATATAATAGCTTCTCTGAAATTCTATTGCTTACATTGGTGATTTTTATTTTTCTGTTCATTTGGCATAACCGTTCTGCATCTCAATTTCTTTTAAGGGGGCAGACTGTAGTCTCCATTGCATAATATTTCACTCATCCTAGTAAAATAAAGCTTATTTAATGTTATAAGAATTTTTTTTCACTGAATTAAAAAACATGAAAAAAATTAAGAAATTATAGGTTGAAAAATTTAATTACACTGTTCATACATCTGATTTTTAACGAGTTTCATTTTTTCTGTCCCGATGGTTTTTGAGAAAAAGATTTTTGAGGATATTTCCTATATATTCCTGTGTAAAACTTTGATCGGCCATTGTGGCCCCACCCTACCCCTGAGGCTGATCATTTATACAAACTTCAATCTACACTACCTGAGGATGATTCAACATGAGTTTCATCTTTCCTGTCACAATGGTTCTTGAGAAGAAGATTTTAAAAGATTTTTCCAATATATTCCTATGTAAAATTTTGATCGGCCATTGTGGCCCCACCCTACCCCAGGGTTCATGATTCGAACAAACTTGAAAGTATACGACCTGAGGATGTTTCAACATGAGTCTCATCTTTCCTGGCCCTGTGTTTCTCGAGAAGAAGACTTTTTCAGAATGCCATTAATTTTTCAGTAATTCATAATCATCTCCCGTTGGAAGAGGGCTTGGCCCTTCATTTGAACAAACTTGAATCCTCTTTACCCAAGGATACCTTTGTAGCAACTTTTATTAAAATTGGTTCAGTGGTTCTTGAGAAGATGAAAATGTGAAAAGTTTATGACGATGACAACGACTACAACGACAGACAACGGACAAATTTTGATCAAAAAAGCTCACTTGAGCCTTCGGCTCAGGTGAGCTAAAAACCTTTTTCTCAAAAACAACTGTGCTTGAAAATATGAAACTTATGTGGATTCATTGTAGTGTAGATTCAAAATTTGTTCAAATCATAATCCTAGGTGGTAGGATGGGGCTACAAGGGGGGATCAAAGTTATACATGTACATTGAAAACATAAGGGAAAAATGTTTAATCTTTTTTTCTCAAGAACAGCAAAGTCATGATTAGACATATTGATATGGCAGCATCCTCAGATAGTGTAGATTCAAGTTCTTTTTTTTTTTTAATCATGACCCCCATGTGTAGAGTTGGGTACAATGGGGTATCAATGTACAATAATATAAAAGCAGATGATAATGTTATAATTAAAATTTGCTCAAATTATAACCGTCCAGAAGAATAGAGAGGCCATACCAGGGAATCATAGTTTTACAAAGGAATACAAGAAGCCCATGGACAACGTCACTCACCTGAGCACTGTGGCTAGGAAAAAAGAAATAATCAATCCAGATTTGAAAAGCTTAAATACATGTGGTCCCAACTTACCCCTTAAAAGCTGAAAAGGAATGAATTGAATTAACTTGAATCTACAAAGGGTGCTTACATATTTCTTTAGACTTACTGTGGCTTTTTTCCCTATAAGTTTGAACTTTCATTTTTGCCCCACCATATCCCAGGGGGTCATGATTTGAACAAACTTAAATATGACCAATCATGGTTTGTTGTTCTTGAGAAGAAGATTTTTAAAGTTTTTTCCTCTATATTCCTATGTAAAACTTTGGTCGTCCATTGTGGTCCCACCCTACCACTTGGGGTCATGATTTGAACAAACCTGAATCTACACTACCTGAGGATACTACCTTATAAACATGACCAATCATGGCTTTGTTGTTCTTGAGAAGAAAAGTTTAGAGATTTTTCCTATAAATTCCTAAGTAAAACTTTGGTTGTCCCTTGTGGCCCAACCCTACCCCCAGGGGCCATGATTTGAACAAACTTGAATCTACACTATCTGAGGATGCTTCTATATAAATTATGATCAATTCTCTTGAGAAGAAGATTTTTAAAGATTTTCCCTATATATTCCTAGGTAAAACTTTGGTCATTCATTTTGGCCCCACCTGACCCCCGGGGGTCATTATTCAAATAAACTTGAATTTACACTACCTGAGGATGCTTCCATATAAATATGACCAATCATTGCTTTGTTGCTCTGAGAAGAAGATTTTTAAAGATATGCCCTATATATTCCTATGTTAAACTTTGATCCTCCATTGTTGCCCCACCCAACCCCCAGGGGTCATAATTTGAACAAACTCATGAATCTACACTACCTAAGGATGCTTCCAAATTAGTTTCATCTTTCCCTACCCAGTGGCTCTAAATTGAGAACAAGATTTTTAAAACATGCCACCAAATTTTCACTATTCTTAATTATCTCATCTTGAATAAGAGTGTAGCCCTTTATTTGAACAAACTTGAATCTCCTTTACCTAAGAATACTTTGTGGCAAGTTTGGTTGAAGTTGGCCCTGTAGTTCTGGTGAAGAAGTCAAAAATGTGAAAGGTTTACAGACGGACTGACAGCTAGACAGAAAGACAGACCACCGGAATAGCTCATTTGAGCTTTCAGCTCAGGTGAGCTTATGAAGAATATATCGATAAAAATTTTAATCTTAATAACAGCAAAGCGGCAAAGCCATCATGTGTCACATTAATTTAAAAGCATCCTTAGGAAGTGGAGATTTTAAGTTTGTTCAAATAATACCTCCCAGAACCACTTTTAAATCTAAAATTTTCAGTACTAAACTGATTTTTGTTTTTACTTAGCCAAAGTGCTTTGGTGAGCAATGTGGGCCCTGGGCCACTTTTTTTCAAGTATATTTCATTTTTATTTTCAGATGTATTTTTAGACATTTTAGCAGGTATATTCAAAACATACAGTCTATCACATTAAATCAAGTATATGATATTTGTGATGTTAATCAAAGTGATACAATACATTTTAAGATGTGAAAAGTGAAATTCTGAAATCAGTGAAATATCTTGAGTTCAATTCAGATGATTCATGTGAGTGAAC
This sequence comes from Saccostrea glomerata, assembly GCA_003671525.1. NCBI lineage: Eukaryota > Metazoa > Mollusca > Bivalvia > Ostreida > Ostreidae > Saccostrea > Saccostrea glomerata. The sequence continues at coordinate 1,141,922 of PRKT01000046.1, forward strand.
TATTTAAGTGATTTACTACAGAATTCTGTCTAGGATTATGTATTCTTGGCAAAGTTCATTATGGGAGATGATGTTTCAGAAGAAGCCAAGGACATCATAAATTAATTCTTCTAAAGCTATTATGCATATAAATATTGTCATTCAAGCAAATTGCAAATAGGGAAGCAGTATTTTGTGATTTTTAATTTATTCCCCTTATAATTTTCAAATACTGTAGATCATTATATTTTCGCGACACCTTATTTTCACGAGACTGTCTTTGACTCTTTAAAAGTGAAACAAAATTTTCACGAATTTTGGCAATTGCTCTATATAATATTTAGGAATAATACTGTAAATGTATTATATTTGGGGTGTACGATATTTGGCGGAAATTCAATTTTCAACAAGTTAGCGTGGATTTGATTTAGCGCTGTCTGAATTTGCTAGTTATGAAAGTTAATATACAAAACATTTAGCGATGTACTTGAATAAGCGGACTCTGATAATTAAGTTCTCGCGAATAAAAAGTGATTTACACTACATTATTGTTTTCCCAAAAATATACAATTCTGCTAAAAGGTAAAAATTTAGGTAAATTGATAAAAATAAAACATTCATAATGATTTCTTGATAGTTTTTTATTAATCTTTTTTTAGATAAGTGGGGGTGGGAAGTAGGGTCGTGAAAAGGAGTGGGAGAGAGAAAAGAAGAATTGGAGAGAGGGAGTGGAGAGAGTTGTAGAGAAATGGGAAGAGTGGGAAAGAGAGGAGTGGAGAGGGAGAGATTTTTATAACAAGGAGCAATGTCCGATGTATATTTATAGATATTGCCCAATACACGTATCAATTGTTAATTAAAACTGCTTTAAAACAAAGCCAATCGTGCAAATGAATGACAGACTATGAAATTATTGCCAAATGTTTATTGTGATTACACAAGCTGCCTTGAAATAAAGCTTCTTCTTTTATTGTAGAATATTCTGTAGTAAATGCTGTACTAGTAAATGCTATCTTGAAGAAGAATTCTACTTAAGCGATCAGTTTTGCTGTCACTTAATGATGGCTATCGATAAAAAAAATTTGGAAAGCGTACATGTACATGTATTTCAATGAAATTGAAAATTACTTTAAAAATGCTCGAAAATCATTTGTTTCAAATTTGACATTGACTCTTGATTTTAAATCATGAAACAGTTTTCATGTCATAACTGTAAAAACACAGAAACCAAACAGCACAGTAGTTTAGTTAATCAATAAAAGTTGTCAAGAAGATTGTATATTGTAAATGAATTTTAATCAAGCAATCAACATTTCGAAAATGAAATATATGGAGATAACGAACAGTATTCAAGATCAAAAGAGTAAAATTAAATTTTGTAGATACAGTTTTCTGAAATTCTGTCGAAAGCAACGGCAAATCCGAATCAAAACAGTTTTGAAAATATTTTTGACAATAACATTCATACATTTTTTCATGCATATGGACTTCAGCTGAATAACAAAGTGCGAATATTATTAAACAATGGGAACTAGGTTCCTGAATCAGATATACTCAGTAAGTGAGATCATTAATGATGGCTTTTACATCTACTGTCTAAGCATTTATCAATACTGTTAAATTTATCTTCATTTCTTTTTCAGAGGTATCTATGATGTAAAAGAGAGAATGTCTTTCTAGAGCTGGTTCCATCTTTCTTCTTTTTTGATTTCTTCTTTGACCTTGATATTCCCACTTCTTCTTCAACGTCACTAAACTCATCTTTTACTGCTTCATCCGTTTCAGAAAATTCAGTCTTCCATTTTGTTTCACCCCCTCTTCTACCTTCGGAAAAATGTCCACTGTCTGCACTTTGAAGATTTTCTCTGTCGGTAGAACCTTGACTCCATTCTGTACTTTCTGGTATTTTTCTATTTTCTTCCTTTTTTGTTGTTGCCTTGGAGTCGATATCAACATTCAGATTTGCTACTTTATTTGAAAAGATCTCCGTAAAACGTCGGCTCTTTGGTGAAATAAATTTCCTCCCTTTTAGATTAGCATCGTTAAAGCTTTGGGATCTTTTCTCAAGTTGCTTTGTATTATTTTGGTTTTCTTCATTCTTTTTAATGTTAAAGAAACTAAGAAACTTCTGGAAACCTGTTCGTCCATGAGTTTCAGCATCCGCCACAGGAACAGATGATGCATTCAGTGGTGGTTTCTTAGTAAAAGGAATTGACAAGCGTGGTTTATTTTGAGGAGGATGCCAAGATTCCTTCCTCTTTTTATCCCTTTTCGCTTTAATTTCACGATGATATAGACAAAAGTCCACTATCAGCCATGTCGCAACCACACTTACTGTGGATCCCACGATCAGAAGAACAAGCTGGTACTTCTCTAGACCTGAAAAGGAAGGAACATCTGTAATAATCAGTGTGGAGTCTGAGAAACCAATTGTATCATACAGTAATCAGGTAATATCTTGGATAATAACCCGCGCACATGTTCCTCCACACCAGGAAACAACCAAAAAAAAATCCATGCACAAACGGCACATAACAACATGGTCAATATACTTTGTTGTTTTCTATTCTCATGGAATTTCATGTCGACAGAAATCTAAAGCACGTCCAGCTAACTTAAGGTTTCATCAAAGGTCAACATGTCCAAAAAATTATTTTGACAACAGCTCCAAAACTATGTGAGGTAGAAAGTTATAACTCTTACAGTTTATAAATATATCATTGATTAATAGATACAAAGTATCACTTAAAAAAAAAAATTAAAAAATTAATAAAAGTTGCATAAAAAATGTGCATATCCAAAGAAAAATGCACGTGTTTTATTTTTTTCTGCAATGAATGTAAAAACCATCATTGCAGAAATAATACATGTTTATCATTGAAAGGCAAGTTGGACGGTCTCTGAAAGGCTAGTATTGACAGCATGACATGTATAAAGACAAGACCCCTATAAAATCCGCCATTTCAATGTACCTTCGGTTTCAAGTCTTAACATTTGACAAAATAAACAGGGAAAACAACTTTCCAAATTCTATCTAAGTCTAACTTGTCCTTCATTGATAAAAAGATATCGTTACTGCAATGATAATTCTCACTTAAAGCAAGAAATTCGTTGGTTGTTTTTTTAAAAAAAAACTTCTTAAGGAATTTTTCTTGATGAAATTTATTTTCTAAGTATTTGTTGTCAAGTGATACTCTACCTGTTAATCATGATATATTTATAAACTGTAAAAGTTATAAACCACATAGTTTTAGTGCTGTTGTAAAAATAAATTTTTGGACATGTTGACTTTTGACGAAACCTTAAACAATTACAGAAGGGCTTGAAAAGGTGTAATAATTCTTCAAAATAGACGTACATCATGTTAGCGCTGGCCAACGAGCGAGTTTCAAAATACAACTTAATGACTCGCTGAGCTGCTACGTGACCTTACACCTTCTATAACAGTAATCTATCAGCCAAGGCGTAGATATAAGATTTTTCACAATTAACTAAAATAAATCCTACTGGAAACCTCCAAATAAATTATCGCAAAGAATAGTTATATACGTGTAAAATTATTATCATTCTAATAATTGCTGTTTTTATTAATAAATATCTACATGTTGCAATTATTCTTTTTCTGGAGATAAATTATTTCTCTAAATATCAATATTATGAAAAAAATGTGTTCTTTACCCTATCTATACAAGACGTCGAGGAATACCTTCTCTTTACCGGTTCCCAGATAAACGCATTAAAAATAAAATGTTGCCGTGATCAAATTTACTATTAACAAAAGGATTTGATCAGGTGACTGACTTTATTTCAATAAAACTCTAAAATTGATATCTTATTTATTAAAGTACCTGAATAGTTCCTTAACACACCTACGCAGTTAATCTCATATTTATTTAAAATTTATTAAAATCCATCATTTTTCATGTACTTTGATGCATAAAATGTAACCATATACAATTAACTTGCGGAAACAGGTCACCTTTCTGGTTTAATTTACATTTATCAAAAAGGTAAGAATATATATATAATGTGTTTATCGTTCACAGATTTGCTTCATAAATTTACTCTATCAAACGCCATACTTACTTTCATAGGTCCACTTCAATTTTATTGCACTAGCGTGAAATGGAACTTTACCGGTATAACGAATTTGACACACTACGTGAATTGATTGTAAACGGATGTCTCCTTTCCGAACCACTTCAAAAATTGTGGTGCAGAACTTTGTCGTAAATCAAACTACCGGCATGACCTAGCTAGCATGTGCATGAATCTTTCAGATGAACGTGTACGTGTCATATGCACTGCATTGTAATGAGCCTGGATTATTACATTTTTCTTTATTACATTTTGCGTCGAAACCAATGCAGAATGTAATAACGCAAAATGTAACAGCACACTTTTCCTTTCCCTCCAATAATAAAATGGATTGTTTCTGCATGTCAATACATGTAGTAATAAATTAATAAATATACGAAGTAAAAACCCATGCCACCCATGCCCCTCCTCACGTGACACCCACACATACACCCTCACACACACCCTTACACTACTAATTTGCTAAACAATGCACACATACCGAACATGCATATCAAGAGCTTTAAAAGACCAATGGTCAATCTTTGGTTATTAAAAATGTTATGGGTTAAATATTTAATAAGACTGATTTATCAATAATATGTTAATCAAAGTTAAATTAATGCTTTCTAATTAGGGACCGTGTATACAATAAAAGTCAAAGTTATAAAAAAAAGGATACATTTCGATTTATTTATGTCCAGAAAAGTTGTTACTTTGGCCTCAATGTTTTAGTTCTAGATATTTTGTGAAGCGAGTTTCCCTTGAGGGTTACATGTATAATTATAAATGTATATTTAAATCAATTTTATGATGTAGTGTGTTGAACGCAATCAAAAAGCTAATCATACGTATTTTGATGAATAACATATTGTTTTATTACAGTTGTCTTCAGGGCAAAAATAAAGTAATGCAAAATGTGACAAGGAAAAATGTAATAATCCAAAAATCGTACTAATATATTTTACGTTATTACATTTTGCGTTGATCTCGACGCAAAATGCAATAACGCAAAAGGTAATAATCCCAGTTTATTACATTTCGTGTTGCTATTTCATTTTGCGTTGTAACATTGCATATTTATTGTAGATTATCATGTAAGCAACATTCCCTTGTGCGGCATGTAGATATTGTATTTTGCTGTTGTTTTTTGTTGTTGTGTTTCTTTTTTTGTTACTTTGTTTTTATATCATACAAAGTAGTGCTTGTAGCCGTCCTAATTTTAACATCCAACAATTAGCAATGACTCAAACCACTTAATACACATTGATTAATATTCATTTTGTCTTTGCTACAAAAACAGGCAAAGTTTGAAATTATATAATATTATGACTTTAATCCTCTTCAAGGTATTTCAATCTTTGACCCCGACTCTGTCATATTTATTGCAGAATGCATGTGTTAGCAATGATGTAGTAATGTAACTATGTAAAACTACATTCAACTATCTATAATCTACAATCATAAAACTTAGACAAGCTCAATTTCTCAGTTATAATTCCTTTTCTAAAAGTGAGACTAAGATCAAAAGTCTAAGTTTTATGGCCCCGGCGACTGAATTCTAACCTGCTGACAAGTTATACTAAATCTTATATTCATTAGTCTTATCCTTAGAAACTATTTGGTATTTTTCAGAATCGACCCGGGTCCTTCCCTTTATAAACAAATCACGTGGCAGCTCAGCGGAAATGGAGAGGTTAGGATTAAGATTAAGAGATGGGTACCACAAAATACTGTAAACAGGGACATTTTTGCCCCGTTTTATTTTTGCACCTTTCGTCCTACCCTCATTTAAAGCGTGGCGAAATAAAATAATACAGAATAATTTCTTTGATAAAACTACGACTGGGTGAATTCAATACGGGGCAAATTTGTCTGCAAATTTGAAGGGGTGATAAAACAATGGGCGCAAGTAGCCCTTTATACAGTACATGTATTTCAGAAAGAAAGTCTTAGTCAAATTCATAATCTTATCATCGGAAAACATGTAAGCATGTTACATAATTGTTACTGCTTATGATAATCTGATATATTATTTACGGGCTGCGATAAAGATACTTAAGATGCTTGACCTACAAGTACCGATGTGACATAGTAAAATAATACCACTTACTCCATAACATTTGTATCCAGGGCTTCTTGTTTTGGAATGTTGCAATGACCCCGGTGCCTATATTATAAATGAATATTCATAAATGTGTTTAGAAAAATGGCAATATAAATGTATGATTTATGTTCATTCTCTATAATTATCTTAACTTAAGTTTGTATACATGTTTAGTGAACATTGAGCTCACTAAATGAGACCCCCCACATCCGTTATGAATATAATGTCCATGTTCTGCTATGGGAAAATTGGAGGTACACAATGGCAGTATGTAATCAAGATTCTATGAAAGTCTTATCAAATGTCGTTCAGTAGTATGAAAGGAGTTGCGGATACGAGATGGGTACCCCAAAGAGACGGACGGACGTATAGCTAGACGGATGGATGGACAGACGAACATCCCGATAATTATATACACTTTTCAAGCAGGGGGTATAACTAGGGAAAATATTTTATGATATTGGAGGAATGTTCAGAGGAAAGAGGAAGTTCTCTCTTAATGTAGCTATGACGTGATGTCTACAACAACTTACGGAGTTGACTGTTGAACATATATGTTATCAGAATCTTACAGATAATACATGTACCTACATGTAATGGTTGTGAAAACCGGTGTGTATATGAACATCCGATGTAAGTGAATGACACTTTGTGGCTATTGGAAACTTAAGAGTCATTTCCTGTGTTACAAAATATCCTCCACCCATTAGCCTCTATTACAAAATCTATACTGAAAGCCACTTTCAGTATAAATTTTGTAATAGAGGCTAATATCCCCCACGGATATCAATTTTGGTCTACCCTTTCATATCTCTGTCTGTTTTTCTATCTGTTGTTAAATTTGTTTGTGAGTTTTGCCTTGATATTTTATATCAAAACATAATTGATTCTGAATTCAAAAGGGAGGATTAAAATCGATAATACATACATTGCAAAATCATAATTTTTCTAACAATTTTATATAATTGTCTCAATGTCTCAAAAACTAGAGGTACTGTGAGCATTGAGCTCACTAATGATACCCACCGCCTCCCATGTGAATATAATGGCAGCGTCCATGTTTTGCTATGGGAAACCCAAAATATGTGTCGGATCAAAAAGTAAAATAGGAGGTGCACAATGGCAATGGGTAATAAAGATTCTGTGAAAATTTCATCAATTTTCATTCAGTGGTATGAGAGGAGTTACATAAGAGATGGGTACCCCAAAGCGTAACATACGGACGGACGGACAGACGGACGGACATACCGATTACTTTATATAATATTATTATCCGATAATGATTATAAGGTCGAAATATCAAAGGTAAAAAATAGAAATATAGTTATTGCTCGATGATTTTCAGACTGAAAGATAGATCAAGGTTAACATGGTCAAGGCAAAAACAATATACAGCTGTACATATGAAATTTTTGTTCATAACTCCCGTTATCTAAAAGAGAACCTCTTTTGAGTTTACGAACGTAAGGACGTGGTAAATAAAAAATTCCAGAAAACATCATGCTGTGATTTTTTTCTCTTTGAATGTTCGCACTGAAATTTTATACAAGAAAACATTTTTAATTACTGATTTTTAAAAAAGAAATTGGGGTCAAATATGTCAAAAGAACAAGACCAAGATAAAAAAAAATTCGTTAATTGCGCGTCATTTACTTTTATAAGTTCTCTCTAAATTTGAAATGAAACATAAGATTACAAATTCCCTGAATTAAAGATGAACAACAGGTAACTTTAAAGCCAAAAGGTGAAAGAAAAACTTAAACTCAAATTCGATCGTTCTTCTTTCTCCATTAGCATGTTTGAAGTCTTTTCATCCTTATTATTTCTCTTAGGCCGTGACATGAATTCCCTGAATTAGCTTTTTGACTATGTGTCTTGGTCTAGTAGAAATGCATCATACTGTGCATAAAACTGTGACTCACTAATTTTCTTTGTGGTTTAATTTTCGTGGTTTTCAAGGAAGTAAAAGATCCACGAATTTATATCCATCACGGAATGATAAATTATTATATTATAAATTACATGTGTACTACTGAACAACTGTTCACAAAATTTTGACCCCTTGAAAATATGTTTATACAGTAAGCACAGAATTGCGATAACGATTTTTAACCCCACTGACCTCCATTAACAAGTAGTTTACATGAAATATAATCCGATAATTATAATTTAATGCACAATTCACAAAGGCTATTGCATGCTGTATATCAATCGTGTAAAACTATATTCTATACTCTGTACTGAGTATGTAAGTGATTGTATATAGAGAATAATACATACCCTTTTCCATATCACATCCTGTATCAGCCCGAGACACCAATATCAGCCAGAGGGCCGAAGGCCCGAGGGCTGATATTGGTCGAGGGCTGATACAGGATGTGATGTGGAAAAGGGTATGTATTAATATATTTATTACATAATTAGTAATAAAATACAGCATGCATTAAGTTGAGAAGAAAATAAGTAGATAATCATGCATGGACTTCTTACATGGTCTATTATCTCATACGATTTGGGTTTGTTTCTACTTCTATTTCAATGCACTCGACTCGTAATTTAAAAATAATCTATTACATTGATGTATTTGTAAATTAAGATTAACCTTATTTTCAAAAAGTTGAAATTAAGGGAATATGAACCCACCAAAGTTTGCAGGGCTGATAACCTATATCAGCCCCGCAAATCCATATCAGGGCTGATATGGCTATTGTGACGTCAGCCATATCGCATATGCAAAAAACCTGTATTTATTACTAAGTGTGTAAAAAATACATGTAATAACGTTAGTGACACGCACATTATATGAACTATATTACTGAGCTAAATACTAATTCTTAGTTTTTATATAAGCACTACTCTCCCAAAATGATACACATCCCCTACTGTCAGATGAGAAAAGTGGCAAAATGCATATCTTAATGAAATATGTTGATGAAATTCTATGAAATTCCATTGAAAACTGAATTATAAATAAACTAGAACTGCCCATCGGGGACAAAACACCTGCAGAGTTTTTCAGGGAAGGTGCCACTTTAAAAGTTTTTTATTAAGAGGTGTTAAAAATTTTCTCATAAACATTTAGAGTGAAAATATAATTGCTCATATTTTTTAATGAAGAAATCTTAGGTGCAACCTGATAAAACATCAATACCAATACATTGTGACATTTTTTTTTATTTTATTGAAAGAATACACATGTAAATTGCAACTATTTGCCATGATACTCTGTAAATTAAATGTTGGGGGGAAAACAACATGCTGTATAAAATCTAATTGATCTTGAATACATTCATTTTAAAAATTAAAAAAAACTGGTCTTTCGGTAATTAATTGCTTAGACAGACAATAAATTACTATTAAGAGAAGTAGAGAAGAGATATCTTAAATTTTTATGCCAAAGTCCCAGGAGATATAGATACACGTAACACATGCTTGATCAGAAATGCTTTTGAAAAAAAACATTTATTTAACTTTAACTGGATGCATGTCCACTCATTATTCCCAAGGGTCAAATGGATTTACATTATCTTCTGTGTAATGTAAAAACCGTTCTCACACTAATTTAATTATTGATGTTGTTTCTTTAATTAGTTTTAATAGGCAATTTAATGCTGTAGTTTACATGTTTGTACAGATGTTCTCGATTCTATGTCTCAAACTTGAAACAGAAACACAAGATGACCAAGTCAATAGAAATAGACATCAATATAAAATTTTGATTATCACTTCTCTATTGTAATTAAAATCTTTTTGGGTGATTGAAAATAATTTAGCAAGTATATATTTGTATATTATAGTGTTATTGTGCATACAAAGCTACGAAAGCCCAGAAGGCTCATTCGAGATTCGAGATTCGAAATACGAGATCCAAATTAACCAATCAAAAGGCAGGTTAAACTTTGATTACTCCCCTTTATTATGTTTTACTATCGTTGAATATATTCATATCAAATGGGTCATTTGCTTAAATGATAATGCAAGAAAAAAAGATATATGTATAAAAACGAAATAAAAAGAAATTTTAGGTTACATTTTGGAAAATATATATAAATTCTTATTTTTCCTCATTAAACAAAACAATAGATACGTATATAGAATATTATATGGTCTTATCGTTGAATTGTGGAATTTTTAGGTCGACATTTTTTTTATTAAGAACATTGATGAGGGAGAAAATTATTATTTATATGAAATACTAATGAGGGTACATTTCTTTACATTGTGACCCCCCCCCCAATAATTTTGCCGACATATAAAATACTATAGAAATCATAACTACTATATGCTTGTGCCCCCTCAATTTTGTGCCCCCTCAATAAAAACATCTGATGACTTTTTTTGCTTTGTTTTTGGTTGTCAAGAAATTTTTGGTAGTTGAAGCTATTTGATATAAAATAAAATAAATTCCAGTCTGTATTGTATCTATGATTTTTAATTAATTCAAGTTATCAAAGCCTAAGACCAAGATTAGTAATTGAAAACTAAATTTTAATGTATTTCCTCTATTAGGAAACCTACAAAATATTTTGTGCCCTGGAAAAACAAAATAAACTTTAATAAGAATATCAACAACTTGATTAATAATGATGGCAAATATGTAAACTAACAACAAGAGATCTTG
>PRKT01000046.1:1166482-1206956 GCA_003671525.1 Saccostrea glomerata
AGTGACAGCAAAACTGATCGCTTAAGTAGAATTCTTCTTCAAGATAGCATTTACTAGTACAGCATTTACTACAGAATATTCTACAATAAAAGAAGAAGCTTTATTTCAAGGCAGCTTGTGTAATCACAATAAACATTTGGCAATAATTTCATAGTCTGTCATTCATTTGCACGATTGGCTTTGTTTTAAAGCAGTTTTAATTAACAATTGATACGTGTATTGGGCAATATCTATAAATATACATCGGACATTGCTCCTTGTTATAAAAGAGAAAGATGTTGACCTTTACACTTTGACATGATTGGCTTCTTTTATTGTTCCTCTTCTTACGTGAGTGGCATGAAAGATGCAGGATATTTATTGATGGTCAGAGTTACAACCCAGTTATTTGGTCTTGATTGTGCCCATAGGAATGCTTAATTGCAATGCACTAATTTTCTTAGTTTTCAGTATTTCTTAACTGACTGAATAGAGCTAATTCAAATGAGTATGAAAATAACATCTTAATCTTGTTTAAGAGTGATGTTTTATAAAAGTTACGTACGTTCAAGTATCAGAAAACAACAATTATATACGAAAGCTATTCATGATTATGGGTATACATATTGAAAACCCTTAATTTAGCCAAGTCACATAACGTTACCTTGTATATTTTCAGGGATGGTCACGAAAATGTGTAACCACATAGTATCTTTGCTAGGAAAACACTGACTTGAGATCTGTATAGCTGACTTACTCAAGTACATTTCCGATAATTTAAACTAAATATGTTAAAGATGAAAAATCCTGATTAAATTCAAATTCCAATTAAACAGTTAATATAAGAGCACCTAGACAAGCAGAAACAAGAGAGGTGGGACCAGGTGTCATTGAGGAGTAGGTATACCCTGTTGACCTGTAACACCTGATGTGAGTCCTTTGCCTAATAAAAACATATATAAACATGTAGAAAAATATAGTTTAGGTCTTACTATATAATTTCCTTGGGTCAATCTTTTATACTCTCTTCATAAATTTGTGATTTTGTTATTTAAAAAAATTTACTTTGTGTTATCTTTTCCTTCTAAATTAAACTATCCCCTTTATCAAAGATTGTTCCTTGTTTTACGATTAATGTTTATATCTATCACAATATCAGTTTGAAATAAATCAATTTTGTGGTGTCTCTTAATTATTTCTAGGTCATTGGCATATATTTTAATAATAGTTTGCAAAAAACGGTTATTGTAAATTGAGAAATCAAAAGCATTGGTCGAAAAATCTTTATGGCGAATTTCAGGCTACAGAAAGGACACTTTTCTTTTAAAGTAAAACCAGAGCGCTTAAACATTTTCTTTAAATGGATCACTTATTACAAAACCCGACATGTGTTCTTGAAAGTGCATAATTAGGTTACTGAATCGTGAAGATATCGAACAGCAATCTTGTTCAAAAGTCCAAATAAACAACATTTATTGTGAACAGAGCAAACACAGACGTCTGAAGACATCAGATCTGGAATCAGGGCACCTGGACAAGTAAGCATTCCTCATCGACCGTTCATATTTGCTCTGTGCCGTTGTTATGATCGGGTTAAAAGAAAAAATCGTAGTTTATTTGATATGTACAAAATGACCAAAAATGTGTATGTCAGTTAAAAGGATTCGATCTAACAACTAATTGTATTTGCGCACAAGATCATTGTTTTTAAAATTAAATTTGCAAAATTCAATCTAAACGGGGTTACATGCATAAGTACCCTAGTATCATCCAACTGTTGGTCAGTTGTCTGTCTACTTTTAGGTATTGTTTACGTGACAAACATGCGTTTGCATATCAAAACAACTTTAAGACATGAAACACATATTCGGTTATTAGTTGTACATTGCTGAAAATGAAGATGGAAGAAAATTTGGAGACAGCTGGCCATAATTTTGTCAAACTAAAGTTACTTCAGTCTATATTGAAAGAGAGTGCATTGAGTATTACTGAAGTACCTGGAAAGTGTTTTTTTTCCCCAACATAAATAATTATCATTTTATTTGATCTTTCAAAAAATATCAAATTTCAAAATGTTATCCAAAGGTTTTTAGCAAGATTTTTTGGTGTAACTTTTCTGTGGCTTGAAATACATTTATGAATCTATGAGACATTTGGCATTTATTTTGCTAATATTTACCTTCTATTGATTTAAAAAAATAAGAAGAAGGTACAGTTTCAATACAAATGCAGCCCTATATTTTTCAAAAATATGAGAGTGAAATAAGAAATTAAAATTCATTCGTTCTGAATCGTAGAAATTCTCTGCAGTAAGAATACACAAATGGTTTTTCTCATATGACCTCTGAAATGCTAATTGTGACGTCATCAACTTGTGCATTTTCCCGTATTTTCTCAGAAAGTTGCAGATGACACCAATTTTCAGTGGAATTTTTTTTCATAAAGCATACTCTGCCACTGTCGCCCGGAAAGATTTTGAGATATGTGATTTTTCATAGCAGTTTACACAATATATCCAAAAATCAAAGCGGGCGACGGTGGCAGACACTATTTTCCAAAGGAAAATTAGCAGAAAAACGAGTCATTTTGAAGCTTTTTCGCATTAAGCTTAAAAATGTACCAAATTAATTACGTCATATTTCAAGATCGGTCCTTCTTCATGCCATAATCTTTAGTGATTTACCATATTCATCTACTCAACTATTATTAAAGGCAATTTTATAACTTTTCAAGAAAATTGAATTTTTAGGGCACAATAAAGCTCAAACCGTACTGTCTTCTTTACTAGTACATTAGATGAATTTTCTGTACAGGTCGTTGAATATGTCCGTGGTCATTTTTTAATCATCAAAATGTTAGTAATCATTTTATCAATATAAATCTTTTCCAACTTCTGAATAACTGTAGAAAAATGATAGATGACACTCGGTTTCTTTCTCAACAAAACTTGATTAAAATATCCATTTATCATATCATGAAATTTGACAAAGTATCAAGGTCTAATTTTAATAAGTATTAAGCCCAATGTATAGAATAATCTTCGATAGAATTTAATTATAAAAGGCATCGCTATTCTATTTTTTTATAAAAAGGGTTCAATTATTTTTTTTTTAAACGAGTGACGGTTTAAAGTCATCAAATACGTACAGAGTAGAAATATATATGTAGGGGTTCTGGCGCTTTGGTCAAATGCCTTATAATGTCAAAATTCATCGTATTCCAAGAGAGAAATTGAACTGTAATAGTTGTCGAACTTTCTTCGTGCCTGATCTCTACTAGCGATTGATTACATATAGGTAATTGTAAATGCGTCAAGTTCTAGTAAACTGTGGCAACAAACACTATTAATGAATAATAGATTTATATTAGAGAGATGAACTTTTATGCATATTTATACACACCCCCCCCTGCTTGAAAAGCGGGAGGGTATATAGTTATCGATATGTCCGTCTAGCTGTACGTCCGTCTGTCCGTCTGTTACGCTTTAAGGTACCCATCTCCTCTCATACCACTGAATAAAATTTGATGAGACTTTCGCAGAATCTTTACAACATATTTCCATTGTGCATCTCCTATTTTACTTTTTGATCTGACACATATTTTCGGTTTCCCATTGGAAAACATAGACACTGCCATTTTATTCATATGGGAGGCGGGGTGTATCATTTAGTGAGCTCATTGCTCACAGTACCTCTAGTGCATGATTTTAAAAATTGCTAATAGTTCAGTACATTCACTAGTATTAAAATTAAACTTCAGTACCTTTGACAAATGATTAAAAAATTACAGAATGACATTATCATTTTATTTTATTGTGACTATGATATGCGCATGATTTGATTGAATTTAACAGCTTTCTGAAGATTAGCTGTAACTTCATGTAACATATGTTCTTTTTTTGTCTGGTGCATAGACAACTTTGAAATTCAAACTTCCTGCGTGGATAAAAACATCTATGTAATGATTTTATTGCGATGCGAAGGCATCAAATTCTAGGCATTTAGAAAGTTACATCGTTATTATATCAGCTTTTTAAATATTCACGTGTCTGGTAATTGAATAGTCACATCGTGTATTTTATGCACTTTTCAGGACAGTAACCATGCATGAAACATGATTATAAAGTATGCTGAAACAGAACAGTTTCCGAGGTTATTGTGCTGTAAGAGTTATAAATCATCAGTAAGCAATGGATGGATTTTTTTAAAAAAAAAATAATAGACAATGAATATACATGTAGGAATAGACTAAATAACGATGCATCTCTCTTTTCACTCTTTCACACGTTGAAAGAGAAAGTCTTCAATTTTTTTTCGAAGCAAGAATGTGAGAAGTCTCGTTTAAAGTCATCATTTCGTTAGTTCTATGGTCGATACAATGACCATGTCAGCAAGTATGATTTATGCTAACTGACTTTTTCATACCATTTTTAGGCCATTACTTACACCGAGTTATCCACTGATTTTTTTCGAACATGACAAGGAACACTCGGTCGGTGTGACAGCAGGGGATGCTTACTCCTCCAACTCTAATTATTTTTGGAGGTCAATATTTGCTCTGCTCCAATTTCGTATTGTTTAATGAACTTTTAAGCTTCAATACATTGTACTGTTAGTTATCTCCATATATTTCATTAAGTTTAAACTAAGTTATAATTGACTGCAAATTGTTTCGTGTATCAAGGTGTACAACTATTGAACTTTGAGCATAGATCTCTACTTGACAACTCAGTTTTGGTTCCTGGAAAAAGACTTATAAGACATAATAATTTTACATATTTTTATCATACAATATATTTAATGAGATTCAGTTTTTGTTGATTTCTTTTTTTTTGTTTACAATTGATAAACAAGAAACACAGTAAATGTGTCAATAATTATTGTGTATAAATATTCTAGGGCTTAACAGCTATGTGTTTTTCATTTTAAGAGATCACTATGAAATATCTTCATCAAATTGGAAAAAAAATAGCATTGGTTAAACGCGATTCTTGGTGCTGTCTGGCTAAGGATTTATGCATTAACTGCATGTAACAATCGTATTTATAAAATACATGTAATATATAAAGCTAAAACAAAGACACAGTTATGACCAAAGAAATTTAATTTCTTACGTAGCTTTAATTACATTCAACACTAACGTATTGTCAGCATCATCACACTATAAATCTCTTAATGCATCAAATGTTACCAAAAAATGTGATCGAAATTACGCAAAGTGTGATGAGCCCAAATGATGAGAACCAGCGAAACGTGACAGACAGCGACAAGGGCGATAGATCGTTGATTAATCAATAAAGTTTTACGACTTCATTTGCTCATTTATAGTCTCCGAGTAGACCCCTCTGCTAGGAAGAATAATGAGAACTTTTTTTTAACCCAATGAAGAGGCCTTACTGGAAAAAAGAAAAGAATAACATTGGTGTCAGAGAGTGGAAAAAAGACATTAGGATATTCTCAAGAAAGTTCTGTAATTAAGTTGTAATGAGCTAAATAAAAGTATGTTAAAGAATTACCTTAACCTTAATTAGGAATAAGTGGAGCGTTATGCCTTTTGCTTCGCTCAGTTTCAAAAATATCTGCTATTAAACCCAAATATGCATTCCAGAATATAAAATAACACATCTATCGTTACTTAATTATGGGGTTGCATGTAATTTGCCACCATAAATCAATTATGCATTAGTATGCCCTGGTCCATTGCAGAAGCCACAATCAAAGATTGACCGCACCAGCTTTTGCCTCCGTCAATTATTAGCGATAAATTTCATTAGCCTGGTATCAGGTAGAATTCCAGTTCACGGGAATTTCCTATAGCTCATGATTGTTTCCCGATCCTTAAGTTACTTCCATAGGAAACTTTTGCTTGATTAAGTGAATAAATGGATTACACCAGTGGAACTAAATATGTTCAAGGCAGTAAAGTGGAATAAAGACCCTTTTACATCGTGGAGGCTATAACAGAATCTATAATTTTTTGCAAGAGTCTAATCTTATCCTACCAAAGGAAGGAAATATACAATGGTTACTTCAACGGTGAGTAAAATTTTTGAATTATTTAAGAGTAATTTAGATATTGAATGTGATTTATTATTTTGTTCTTTTTCCATTTAGTTCATTTTTTGGCAATTGAATCGTAATTTGATAAATATCAATTTGCTTCATATAATCATATATCCATTCCAAACTATAACATATATTAGAAATCCATGTATAAGAGAAGTAAATGTCTCCATATATACATGTCATATATTTTTAAATTTCAATCGAAATAAGATAAGTTTGTGAAACATTGGCGGCCCCGTATTGCAGGTTATTGTCAAGATTAAAGTCTGTCAAAAGTAGGTCAAATTGCAAGCTAAAAATCATGGGGTAAAAAATTGTTGGTCTTCATCATGTTCATACATTGGACTTTTCACAAGAAATACATCTGTGAAACATGAAAAAAAAACCCAGCAGTTTTATGGCCATCCAGGCCAGGTCAATCACGAGGTAAAAAATGTTGCTAGCCAAATAGAGAAGCGAATTCGAACAATTCGTCTAATTTTTCTTGGGTGCTCAGCTCATGATTATTTGTAGCACTGTTTATTACATATTTCAGTGTAAACGGTACGTTATAGTAAAGAAAAGTGCTTGAAATTTTGAAATGATAAGATTTATATTTAGAAAAGGATCAATAAAAACAGAAACGTTTTGCCTTAAACTACTTATTCAGAAAAACTTTTAAAAATCAGTATTATATTAAATATATCTCAAAAAAAGCGATTGTGATATTTGATAATGCTGACGTGTTTAGCGAATTGTCAACACTTAGGATTGTTGGCATGTGTTAGAGTACTATTTTTTTCTTTTCTTCTTTCTTTCGGTTTCGTTAACGACCCTTGCCAATTGCGCTCCATAGAACAATATTATGAATAATTAATGCACGGTTTTTTGCAATAGATGTCTGGGGTGTTGTCTATTATATTGAGGTTCTGTTCAGTTTGCTGGAGAGCGAAATGAAAAACTGACTCTACATTTAGAAAACAAATTAAAGTTTAAGAATATTTAAATGCTTGCTTCACTATTATTTTTGTGCATCCACGAACTACATGGGTACATTGTATCTCTCTTTTTTTCCTTTTTTTTTTAACAAGTAACTCTCTTCTAAAAGCGGTGAAATAGAAATGAATTAATGAGTCTTTATTATAAAGATACTTTGATTGTAAGTTATATATCATTACCAACATTATTATATCAACGTTACAAAGATTCTTACCTTTCAAACTGGTAAATTAAATGGATACATTTACAACAGAGTAATTTTGGAATTCAACAGGGAACATAAATAGGAAAAGGGGAAAAATTGTGAGAATTTCAAAATTATTATCTCTTCATGTGTTTTCCCTCCATATACTTCTGGTAAAGTGGCACATGTTTTCTGCATAATGATATGGAACATAAGTCATATGCCAACTCTGCAAAATTTGAAGTCATTTTCAGAACCCTAGAAGAAAGCAAGATTAACGTTACATTGGAAATGAAAATCATATATTTATGTACATGTGTAGGCAACAAAACATATTAACTCGTTTTGATACAGTGTATAGGGCAATAAGTTCTTATATTGTAACATTTCTCCTTAAAGCTTGCTAAAGGATTTTTAAGCATTTATGGACACATTATCTTATCTTAAAGGAATATAGACACAGTTTCAGCTAAAAAAAATAAATTTATCTTTTTTTTTTTTATATTTACAAATACTTAACTTAGGTATTTAATGATTATCAAAAATTGAAAAATCAGTTGTCGAGATACAAGACAGATTCACAGCTCTAAACCTTTGTTATGACAAGGCCTTTGTCATGTATTTGTTTACATAAGTTAAAAAAACTAATACATGTTCGTTCAAAGAAGATTTTACCATAAATAAAGCTAATTTTAAATACGGTTAGACAGTTTCTAATGATATGCTGAATCGTTTTGATATAGTTTTTTTCTATATGAAACAAAAACAAAGTACGAGCCTTGTTTACATTATGAATAATTTTCTGCATCTTCTTTGTACAAATGTAGATCATGCAACAAATGTTGTTCAAACTTTTGCTGATCATTTCATTTGCCTAAAATATTCATTTTAAACATTAAAATTGATTTTAAAATAATAAATCAGATTAAACTTTGTCCATGTCCCTTTTATATATCATATAATATAAAAAAAATGGCATAGTGTAAAAATTTGCCTTACTGACATCAGATAAGAGACTTATATAATATAAAATTTGCTTTATAATCGTTTATATTCTTTCTAAATATTGTTGAATTTCTTATATTAGCCATGAAATTTTCCCTTCAAGTCATTCTTTTTGCCTTTAATTTTTGTACTGAAATTCAATGCAATGACATTTTGAGATTTAAATCCTTATATATGATCTTAAGGATTTTTTAGATACTGATTCATTTCAAGATTCTTTGTTGTCCAATCTTTAACGAAAAGATAATCCAGTTTTTTAACATAATATTTGAATTTCATCTTTTGCGAATGCTTCAAGTATTCTTCAACATTGAAGAAACAATGTATGTATTAA
The DNA here is from genome assembly GCA_003671525.1 of Saccostrea glomerata. Lineage (NCBI taxonomy): Eukaryota > Metazoa > Mollusca > Bivalvia > Ostreida > Ostreidae > Saccostrea > Saccostrea glomerata. The sequence continues at coordinate 1,175,028 of PRKT01000046.1, forward strand.
CATTACAAAAACCCTATATTTTAAAGTTTTTTTATGCAACATATTCAGTGTTTTCTACTTAGTATCGTATTACTTTAAAAACTGCATGACGTTTTATGTTCTCGTTTGTCTTTGAAAAAAAAACAGAATATTGTTACATGAGACTATAAATCTCTTCGCCCACTTCTAAACATAAATATTTAACGAAGGGATCTGTAATTTCCTGGTCTTGTAATGATTGTTCGTTTATTGGCCTTACGTCTTTATTAATTATGTATATGAAACATCCAAAACACTGATGCTGCGTTAAAACTCGGTGGGTTCTCTTTTGTTTTTAGCTAAAGAAAAAAAACAAAAGGAGCATCTGTACTTTTACAGAGACCCGGATTGTTTCCTCGTGTATCGAATTTCTTAATTAAAGTTTCTGTTAACCATCGATGACTGGTAATAAATAACATTGAATTTTCTCTTTGTTAACATGCATATGTTTTCTTCCTTTTAATATAATTACTTTTTTCATTACCTAACAAACGCATTCATATAAGGTCCATGTATAAATGTATCTATGGAAATATAATGAACATGCTTGTCAGTCCTGCCAATGCATAATTCAATATTTTTTATCCCTCATATAATTCGAAAGACTCCGTCATTTCTGTGGACTTATTTCTATATGTAAAGCTTAAATTCCGATGGGTTTCGAAGATTTTTATTAGTAATAAGACAGAAGAATTGCAATAAATTTATAGAAAAATTGACAGACCCTGCAAGTGGCAAGGAAGGACCGTCACGATTAATTCTTTATTCGTATTAGAAATTTCATTTCAAGCTGATTTTTTCTTGAATCCATTAATGAGGACAATTTGTCAGTTTGTCTGAGCTAGCAGTTTCGGAAGTTACGCCAAACAGAATAAAAAAAAAATAATACTGCATTACAGTAAAATGTCAAAGCATAGAACCGAATAAACTCTAGATTCTCTCTGCATATATGATTTGAGCTTCAGTAGGATTTTTTAAAATCAAGATTGCATGCTTTATGCATGATCTCAAATTTCTTGCGACTTTTAAGAGCTTAGCCTTATTTTTTTTTTAAATAAATATTATACTTATATACTTTTAAAAAGACTTTGGATATTTCAATATTGCATTGTATATATATGATTTAGTCAGGTATCGAGGTCTTCGTTTCTCTCCTATCATGAAAAAAATATCCTCGTCTATTATCACTTCATTACGATACACGACTAAAGCACAGGAAATATATACCAATTACCTCTGGTCATTAGCAGTAGATAGCTAATGTAAACATCACGTCTTATACAAACAATATGGAATCATCACCAATTACTGGCCAGTCTGCTTCTCCTGTCTTGGAATGTTTTCCATGATACCAGACGACAATCTATGTTTTCTCAAACGGGCTTGGACGCATCTTCGGTAGGGTTTTCTTTTTGTTTATTCTGAAAATTAAAAGAAACAAATTCATTTGATTGCCTACAGTTGAATAGATTGAAAATCCGATATTGGAATAATTTTCAGTAGAATGTTGCGCATGTATGAAGTGTGAATTTTTGAGGATCGAATACTTTCTATTTAAATGCGTCACATCCATAGGTATAAAAATTCTATATATTAATATACTTACTTCAGTAAAATAGAATTATTTTTTTTTAAAGTCAACAGGGAAAAATGTACATAATAATAGCAGTGCGTGATCTTAAAAATCGGGAAAGAGTAAAACCTTCAAGTATCTAATCCCGTAAATAAGATCCAGCCTTAAATTGCTATCTTGTATCTCTAAGGAAATCGAGCCGTATCCAAAGGGGTATTATAGGCCTGCTATTCCAATAAGTTACGTGCTGTTTAAGTGTATATTTTTGTTTCATCAATAGAGTCCTGGTGCTAGATTCTTGTAGAAACCCCGTCCATAATTGCTCGCATGGGTGTTCGGGGACAACATAAAAACCTTATTGATTTGCTTTGTATTTATTAGCACGCGCAGGTGATAATTCTTTTAACTCGCCATCTGCTTAAAAATCTCGATCAATTGGAATTCTTGTCATAATAATTATTTTCCTTTCAATTAAACCTGCGGAGTATAAAAATAACTAGAAAGCATAAAGCTAAGATATTTTGTATACATTACATGTGCCGTTTAAAACGCTGCTTGTATAAAAAAGATTTTAAATGGAGAAAAACGGTGAAAGTTCAAAATGTGTATATATATTTTCCAAGTTGCCTGCTGCCGTAAAAGGTGAGAAAAGATTATATATATTGTAGGTTAGTATTTTACGACAGGATCCCTCTTCACACTGAACTCGAGGTGAGCATTGATTATTTAAGGAGGATGTAAGGAGACTAATAGGTCTTTTGCATTTTCAGGAACTGGGCACGTAGGGTCACCGATGTCGAAACACGTGATTCCATCTTGAGGAATTAATGTCAACATTTTTTGTAGAGTAAGTGCAATATATTTTTTTTATTTTTTCTTCCATGTTCTACATGTATATAGCAGATGAAGTAATCTTTTTATTATATGCCATTTTTTCTTCTTTTTTTTTAATGACTATATGTACGTTAGCATCTCGTGATTTTTTTTCCCCAAATTTAATCTGTGCAAGTCAAACTACATATTTTATTTTAAGAATTAGTTTTAATTCTTAATTTCCTTATTCAATCAAGAAAACTCATCAACTAGCTTGCTTGATTAAAGAAAATATATAAATGATACTGCTTTCTAGAACTTGTGATATTATATTTTACATGTCATTTTCCAATACGCATTTCTAGTTATTTTTCGATCAAAGTTAACATTTATTGGAACATTCAGTAGTTTTTATATATAAGTACGATTTTAAATATATTCTTAATGGCAAATACAAATTAACAACTTTTTGGATTTTAAACGAACATTTAAATGTCAAACACATTTTCTTGTTACGTGTATCTGGAAATGATGGGGTTGTCATAGCAGCGTTATTTCTGTGATGCTTGTATTTCAAAGTCTGATATTTTGATAAGCAAGTTCGTATCATATTCTTACAATAGATCACAGCAAGATAGAGTCAATTCTTCATCGGGGACTTGTCATTTCGCGCTCTATGTTCTCTGAAGTTACGTATTACGTCTATCGGATTAGGGAAAAGAGTAATCGGTATCGAGAACCCAACATCCGTTTTGTAATTAGTCTCCTGATTTAGCTAGAAAAGAAGATAACAATTTCGCAATAATCCTGAATAATTCCACGTTTGGCGTCTATATACATGTACAATCACTGTGCTTAACTTCGTTATTTACCAAATATAGGCCTTCAGTAAATGTTATAATTGCAAAATACATTCAAAGGAAGGCACACTCAATGTAATAATTGCAATCATATGATCCGAAAGGTAAGCCTCTACTGTATATCTATTCTAAATCGTTTGAGACTCGAATTATTAATTCTCTGTAATGTTTTGTACTTTTACACTTATTGGTAATGAGTCGTTAAATTTCGTGCAATAGCCATTAGATAGGTGCTGTCGGTAAATACACACTGTGCTATTAGTTTAATTTTAATTAGAGGTATATATTTATACTTTCCCAATAATTTTTATCAAGTTTGTAAGAATGTGATTCATTTTTAGTTTACAAGTATCTTGGGGTATTTGTATTAAAATTAGGAATATAAACCATCGGATATGGAACACTTCATGTATACCTCTAAAACGTTGAAATAAACACCGTGGCCGAAAAATATGGAGAAAAAATCTAAAAGAAAACTTTTAGCGATACTATATACCCCACGATTTCCATGTTTCCCAATAAAGTTTGAAATACTATAATTGCTTACAAAAATTCAGACTTGTAGATATACCAAAAATCAGTTCAATGTCTGCTTACTTTTTGAAGAAAAAAAAATTACTGAAAGTCGTTAAAAATTACGGGAAAAAACACGTAAAAATCTTTGAATCGGAATGAATTGCAAACATATTATTTAACTCATCAAAATACAATCACTTATCGAAAATCAGCTCAATTCTGCATTAGAGTTTAAGAAAAAAGTTATAAAATCTACATGGGACAGCTAGACGAACAGACGCAGAGGGAAACTGTAGTCCCCTCCGATGGCAACGGTAGGGAAATAATAATTAAAACATACCAATATTTCTATAGGCACGTAGAATTGTCCAAAACATGTAAGACCAGTCAAGGGAATTTGTTCAAACTTCAAATTGACAGTTTCTGTTAAGATAATACTTGTAACGTATAAGTGCATGAAAATTCCATCGCCAAATATTCTTCTACATGGAGCAGAAATTTGCACTTTTGTTTAAAGCCAATAACGTCTATCATGCTTTCTTCTTCATAGATTTAAATTTGATTTTTCAAAAAAAAAAATATATATATATAAATTAGGGGCTTTGACAAACTGAAATAACATGTATTTCCATTTCCTTTGAATTGACGTGTTGAAAATAAATTCCGTTCGTTTAAATACAAGAATTTTACGAACAAATGCGTCTGTTTCTCTTGGCCTTGATCTTTTAACTAGGCATTGGCAGCTAGATTCAAAATGTATTCAAGAATGAAATTCCTTAAAAGGCTATGTTGGTATGTGAATATAACCGCAGTCACTTTTAAAAGCAGTGTTTTGTAAGAAAAGTTATCGTACATTATTCCTTCATTTTATTAATTACAGAGATTATACCAAGAATTAGCTCTGTGTATTGATTTTAACACAACCCCAAAGCAAAAGGTTACCATTTATTTAAGTTCTAAAACTCTTTGCTTTACAACTTCCAGCGCCATAATAAGGTCTAACAATACAGGCAATGAAAAAAATGAGAGTTTTGGTCGATATTATCAGAACACAAGTTGACAAAAGCAAGAAAACCATGGGGTAGTAGGTTCATTCATTGGAGCAGAAATCTAGTTAAATGGAGACTTCATTCATTGAAACTCCATGATAATTATACCGTTTAAAAGATTGTGACGAGGAATATGAAGAAATAACTTAATCCAAAACCTAGTGTCAAGTGCAAAGTGTCGTCCTGGGCGAACAGAGTCAAATAAGATTTCATTGTCGAACTATCAGACGCGTCACGCAGTTATACAGAATGGTGATTAGCCTATCTAATGCAGGCGAATATTCCTAGTACCTCAATCCAGTGGCTTAATTGCGCCAAAAAGCATACGGGTTTTGGTTTTTGTATCCATGGTTTTAGCGATTGTATTGACGTGTTACTTATTTTTTACCTTCGGGCTTGACTGGGACGCGACATGTTTATCGAATGAAGCCAATATTCATTTCGAGGATTAATTAGAGGTTGTATGATGGGTTGTTAGATAAGTATTTATTGACTTGAAGCGTAATTAAAGAGAAAATACAACATGCAGTTGCATCATGACACGAAAAGTATAAAGAAAAGAGATTTAAATGAAATGAAAGATGCAATATTGTATCGCAAAATCATCATTTATTGCTACTAGTCTACGTAATATCACGTACAAGTAAGTTAAAAGTTTGGTTGTTTCATTTGAGTTTATAAGATGAGGCTTCTGTCAAATAGTCAGATGTAATGTAAAGCATTTGAAACGGAACAAAATGACGAACTTTTTTTGAATCTCCATTACATTACTTCACAAAAAATAGATCTTTAAAAAATAACGAATTTCAAAACTAAGATTCGTTTACTCAGAAATTAATGTTTTTGAACTTAGCTTCCAAAAAGTATAAATTAACATTTTTTTTCTAAGCCTTCACAGATTATATTGATAGCTATAGAAGATGCTGTTTTAATTTTGTTAACCAATCCAATATCTATTGCGATGTCTGTTTAGGATACATGTGTCTCATTACATATACAAATCAATGACAATTTAGCATGTGTCTCTGATATGAGTGAGACCAAAGCACCGCTTCAAAGCAATAAATATTTTAAAAGATATGACAGAGTATTAATAAAGAGAAGGTCATTAACAGGAATAAACTCTAAACAAATAAGATGTTGACACCAATATCATGTTTTATTATGATACAGAATTACTTAGTGAACCTGCTGTTCATTGAGGGGAATGATAAAAATATCGTCATCAATTTGAACATTCAATGCAATGCCATTTCTTTTCTAGAGTGATATGATGCTGCTTGCTTGGGGCATCGTATGGTTGACATTTACGGCCGTTGCTTGTGAGGGGACTTGCTTCTTTCCCGAACACCTGAAAAACAGAGAGTGGCACTACAAAGTGTCATCTGGAAATGGTAAAAAGCAGACTTTTAAGTTCAGTGGTGAAATTTTATCAGTGAAGGATGTGCATGTTCCTAGTGATTCCTACCAGCTGTATTGTGTTGAAAGGCGTGGGGAGCATGCCTTCTTGTTCGAGTCCCCTTCTGCATCGTCGAAAAAGTACAAATGTATTGAATTTTTAAAAAGAGGTCAGTCCATTTTGCAGATGAGAACTTCTTCCTATTCAGAGAGTCCTAACGTATGTAACGTTGGTAACTTAGTTTTGGATGAATGGTTATTGGTCTCATATGAAGAGATGACCAAAGAGATTGGAAGATGTCCATTCAGCGGCGGCTTCAATTTAAAAATGAGAGATTCCAATGGAAATGCTCATGGTTGTAATCATATGGAACTTCCAATGAGACTGGAAAGCGAATGTATTGCAGGAGAAGGGATGACATTTGACTTCCGAAGAAGCGAATGCACCTACTTTGTTCCTATGAATATCTTCCAGAAAACGTTCTGTGTGACAAATTGGAACACGAGAAATTTCATATTCGTGATCATTAAAGCAGTCAATGGGGATGGGATATGGATTATGAGGGTACCTAAACGTGACTTAGGTTATTATAATAGTAGGATTGTTGTGGAACTGTTTACAGATTTGTTTGCAAGTGAATCGAATTCAAACAGTGACATAGAAAAGTCTTACTCTCTTACATTAGAGAAGAAAGTGCAACGAAGTTTTTGTGCGGATGAATACGAGTCCTGTACGAAAAGAATGTGTTCCCCCGTAGACATTCGCCAATGTCCAAAATCATGTGGAACGTGTGACCCTAACACTGTTCTGCCAATATGCTCTTTTCCTCGAAGATTTTTGGGAGAATGGTATTCTCAAGACATCATTGGGACAAAGAAAGTAAACATCAGCGATTCCACTCTTTCAATAGACAACGTTGGACAGTTTTCTTGCGTACAATTCGACGACTCTCCATCTCGCTCGACAAGAAGGTTTACAACAGAATCTGTATACTTTAATGGTTGCCGACCTCGGTATACCTGTGTAGCATTTAAACGCCTGGGTAAGTCCGTTCTGGGTTACAGTATAGGCCAGAGTTTTGTTTGGCCGATCACATTAGACCGTCCTGGAAGGACTATTTGTGATGATTCTTGTTTTCGTCCGGATGAGGACCCAATCAGTGATCTGTACCATTCATACGATAATTCATACAAACCAATATTGCCAATTTCAAGAACATTCATACCGACAAGGTGCGATTTGCCTTCATTATTTTCATTCACTGCCCATTTTGGTAACAACAGAACTTGTTTAGGTGAGTTTTATGAAGACTGTGCTAACCCTAGTGTATTTCGTCTGGATTATCACAACTGCAGATATACGTCAGTGACGTCATATACATATTATTGCGCAGCAACATTTAAAGAAAATTATTGGGAGAAACTTGTGATTTTACAAAGTGCTACAGAAGCTAAAGATTCCAAGTGCTTATCTTTTTCTACAGTTTACCCAGATCGTGCTTTTTTTCTTCCCACGAGTCACTGCGACGTGTACGCATGGCAGTACGTTGATGCCAATATTCGCCAGTCACTCGTGGAATTCACAATACGTTCTACCGGTGAAAAATGTAAGTTTATACCCACAACAACGACGGTCACCGTGCCGACAACAACGTCCACTAGTGAGGGACTTCCTCTTCCGACTTCCAGACTTCCGGTTAGCCCTCAAACAGGAAAACAACAGAAATTAGACATGGCTGTAGATTCAGCTATTCAGAGTGATTCTTATGAAGCAAAAGACAATTACCAAATGATAAAAACGACTTTGTCAGCTACTCAAACTGAAAAATCCGCAGATAATAATCATCGTCTTAAAACTGTGGATGAAAGAATGCGCGAAGCAAATCATTCTGTAAAATGTCGTTCTTCATTTACGAATTTTATTTTAACTGGAACAGTATTCTTTAAATATATGTTTAGTTTATTGTATAATTTATAATTTTTGGATTACGTTGCCAAATGCCATATCTTGTGTTTTTCAGTTTATTTTGTATTTTTAATGGAAATTTGTCGTTTTTATATATCAATGAATTTTTTGATTAGATAATGTATTTTCAGTTTTGAAAGTTCAAGAAGGTATGGCCAGACTCGTTTTTTCTCTCTTGTGTAGATCTCTGTGAATCTTAAAGCTCTTTGGCACTTGTGTTAATTTTTCTATGTAAAAGGTACATGTATCAGGTCATATCCTCATTGAATTTTCGATACTGAAATAATTGGTGTTAAGTTCTTATACATGTATATACATTCCAGTTACACGCAAGGTATTTGAGGTGTCATTCAGACATACAGAAAATGAAGATCTGTCTTGTTTATCATTGTTTATTATTTTTCTTAATTAGATTTTGAACAAATATATCAATTTCTTTCAAAGAAATCTTGCATCTCATGACATTGTAAATATAAAACCGTGCAGATAAATAACTCTGTACAAAAATATTCCATTAATCATTTGCAAGACGAGGGAGGATTTTTTGTTTAAAGTTATATCAATATTTTGAACATTCTGTTGTTGAAAATCTTTTCTTTTTTTAATTTCTTATTCAAACCAAATGTACACGAAGAAAAACAAAACATTGATCTTGTCTTTTTATATAAAGTATAGTATTTTATTTTTAAAAATGATATTGATAGTATCATTTCTCTACCACGAATTTTTGATACTATGTATCTGAGAAAAGCAATTTATAGGTATATCAATGAACATTGATTTTTTTTGTCTCGATGGTTGTGGAAATTAAATTTTTCAAAGTCCCTATGCTGGTAATTAGCTAGATCGTGTTTCTTGTCGTAATCTCATTAAGGCCTACACAAAAAAATGATCAGAAAGTGGGACAAATTCAGTTTGGAACACAGCTGCAGAAACGTGTTAATAATCTTAACTAATTATCTTACAAACGGAATTCAATTAACCTTATATAAAGCATAATGGTTTTACAAAAAATAAATTCGTTCTTATTTATCGTGTTGTTCTATGTGAAAAAATACCAAAAAGACTGAAATTAATTTCGATCCAACGTCAATAGCTGTACTTCCGCTTCTCACACAAAACACATATACTAGTAGGACAATGACAAATTATACAGATCCGTTATATGATTATCACGAATTAGTTCCTCATTGTGCTACAAAGTGAAACATAAAAGATATCAAAGTATAATTAAGAATTCTGGCGAATAAACACAACATTAACATGATTAAAGAATATAATTGGTATAGATATGTTACAATTCTCAGTTAACCTTGGATTTTCAGGAGGGCATGGCTTTCTCGACACTACGTAATAAGCGTTTCTCAAATGGCGAATAGATTCTCATTGGTTAAGAAGTTAATAACATCAGCAACTTTAAATTGTTGTTGAAAACGATGAGACGTCTTAAGCCCCACCCCTTTACCGTACGAAAACTATCATTGGTTCATTTCTTTACTCGTTGACATTCGCCGGAATGTATATTTCAACCATGAATGAAAGGCTGTGCAAATTTCAAACGCTAATTAGGTAACGTCGAGAATAACTACGTCTTATTGAAACTCCAAGGTTGAATGAGAGTTGAACTAATTCTTCCCTGTGTTCAAAATCTTTTGATGTATATTCTTTTATTTATTATAAAAAAAAAAGAAAAAGAAAACACAAACATCTTCAGTGAAGCTTTAGCGCTTTCATTTTCAATCTTCAGAAGCTTACAATAGCTTATATACATCACAAGATTTTGAACATACAACACAAGATATTGCATATACATCACAAGATTTTAAATATGTATCACAAGATTTTGAATATACATCACAAGATTTTGAATATACATCACAAAATTTTGAACTTACATAACAAGATTTTGAATATACATCACAAGCTTTTGGACATACATAACAAGATTTTGAATATACATTACAAGATTTTGATTATACATCATAAGATTTTGAACATACATAACAAGATTTTGAATATAAATCACAAGATTTTGAATATAAATCACAATAATATCGAATAGAGCAACGTTTTACCCGCCATAAGTATAATTTTCAAATCATTATCAAAAGCAATGTTTAGTTGAAAAAGCAGTGTGGAAATCGATCATCGATAGATTGTGTTTAAAAGGAAAACAACAATAAGTAATATTTGAATTTTAATAAACATGAGGAATTTTTTGTCAATTACTGAAATGACCAACTACAAACCTTTATAACTCCCTTGCATATGTTTGGAAAACTATTTATTTAATTCTGACAGTTGTCTGTATAATTCATCAACCAGAACAAGTTTATGGATTGTTGGGTTAGTCTTACCTCTGCACTTGTCGACCTCTTTCTTGAGCATGTCCCACGGCTGCTCTTTATAGATTTTAGGTCAGCTGATTTTTCTGGCCAAACCAATCCTTCCGATTGTTTCTTCCTCGAAATACTGATGGGCCACTCTCGAATGGTGCTGTCTGGTATGATACAACACCAGTTGTACAGGGTGTAGATGAAGAACAGAGATCGATCTAAAAAAAATCTATAAACAAAACAAATTTGTGAAGATGACTTAAAACACAGACCCCTGGAGATTCATGGGTTGGGATCAGGTGTCTTGGAGGAGAAACCATCCCGTTAACTGGTCACACACACCGTTAGCCCTTTATATTGATCAGGTAGACGCAACTTTCCTTGGTCTATTCGTGACAAAGACCTGAGAATTGGTTTGATCAAGTCGGCCAAAAAAACGACCCAGTGAGAGGTTATATTTGTTAACAAGATCATTATTGTAACGGCCTTAAAATTAACGAAATGAAAATTTTAAAAGCAATTGTTAAAATCTCTGTAACATCAACTTATTAGTGATGAGCATGCCTGTCCTCAAAAATTGATCGTACTCGATCAAAGCAATTAAATGTCGTCCTTGTTTATTCTTAAAGCTGGCTAACATACTGTTTTACAGCGACAAGAAGAAAATAACACTTCTGTGGCTCAGATTCACTTCAAATTAATATTCAAGTATGTTTTATTTTTCTGTAGAAATTATGAAGTATTGGTTTTTTAGTTTATGAAAATTTAATGCACATCAAGATGACATTTTTTATAGGTTTAATTAAATTCTCTTTTTATTATTCATGCCACAATTTTTCAGATATCTAGGTACTATTTTTATTACAGTTGCCGGTGTATCCTATTTCAAGTTTTCATGTAAAGTGGATGAAGGTGATAAAATATCATGCCAAAATGTGGTGTGTGGTACTTCATCAGATTTCCCTCCTATTATTTTTCAGACGTTGGCCCCGTATCATTTGGTCCCATTTTGACCAAAGGGTAATATTTCGATGTGAACAAACCTGATTCTGTATAATAAGAAAATGAATGTAGAATAAAAAAAAACCACGACAGGCTCCTATAAAAATTTAGTACAATCATATTTCTAAACATGCCTTATCTTTTGCATTTAATTAGCAGCAATATTCGATCATAAACATTGTCCGAGTAAGGATTAATATTTTTCCACCGTTAATATCAATTTTGCAAAAAAAAAAATCGCATACTTTTTAAAATATCTGTGCTTTTTCGTTCGATAAAATACCGATCTAAGTTAACCTATATTGAAACGATTTATCTTCGTTCCCTAGAAAAGTATGGTAAACACAGACTAAAGATAAAACCCATTTACAAATGAAACAAAACTTCCGTCTGCAGGAATTCATGTACATTGCGTCTCAAGTAATGAGAGAGAGAATTAAATACTAAATTAGACACAAATCATTTGGATATATATCTTTCTGAATCCTTTTATTTGGTAATGTCACCGCAAGTAGGTAATTTATTTCGGATGTTGACAATCTTTTAGTGCCATCGTCGGGTGATGCAGAATTTTCATCATGATGTACATGAAACAAATGTTAATATGAGAGTGAATAACAGTGTTAATTGCTCTCCAAATGTGACAAATGATAATATTATTTATAAATTTAATCTATCGGATCCCAAAGACGTTTTGGATGTAAAGATGATAAATTATACTCTTTGGATTACCCTAGAGCTAATAAATGAATACATATTATATATATACTTAGTTCTTCATAAAAGCATTGGATATCAGAAAATATTTACATCCACTGAATATTTTCTCCTTTATTTCTTAAGAAAACCCATTGCGTTAATCTGTGCATGAACTACATTTGGCATGTCACCTGTATCGATTTCTTGATCAGTTGCTGCTTCATCGATGAAACGTACTCAGACGTTTGCATGAACAATATAATAATTAATCTTTTTAATCCTATTTTAAATGATTATTGAAACAGATATAAATATAAACAAAAAAATGCTTTCTTTGGTGTTAGTACGGGAATGAACGTCGCAGCTATTGCAGAAAAAAATTACATAACCCTCTTACGCGGGTTATATATTTTTTCTGCAACAGCAGCGACATTCATTCCCGTAATAACAACCAAAGAAAGCATTTTTTTGTTTAACATACGAGGGGTGATCAAAAAGTTCGCGAACTAATTGAATAACTTCCATAAAAGAAACAATATTTGGTTTCAGTGTTGATTATATTTTAATTAGTCCTCACGTGATATAGGCGGTCACGTGACCCCCTCCGCAACGTTCTGTCACAAAAGCTGAAAGATTTTTCTGAGTTTTATATTTCTTTCCATGTAAGTTAATTTTTATAACAAAAAAACAGTTCATTTGTTAGAAAAGGTCAAATCTCGGCAACAGAATGGGTGGGTAAGAATTTCCTTTCCAAAAATAAGCATGGCGATCATCAAAACCCAAAACTTCTGTCTTGGGAGAGACATTTATTGAAGGTGGATAGAGAAAAGGTGTGTCCTTTTTATCATAACTGTTATGTTTAAAATCTCAAGTAAACGATATCTTAGGTATCTAATAAATATATCATTGTTGAAACATTCAAGTATTTTTCAAAGTGTAAATTGGAGGTCTTTGAAAGCAAATTGCTTGATTAAAAACACATCTCTTTTCAAATTTGCTTTGACTGTGCAACAAAACAAGTATCATTTTTAGCCATCTGCATTCCTTCATTAACACGACCAATCCAATAATTGATTGAATTTATAGGAAGACATTTATCTTAATAAATTGTGTATAAATTATTTTACTCTACTTCAAAGGGATTTTTAAGATATACCATAGATTCTACAGTCGTCCGTTGAACGAGTACGATTGAGACAACCAATTTTCGTCACAAGTGACCTACACAGTGACGTCATTTTCACATTGTGACGTCACAATAAAGAAGCAAAACTTTATTCGTCATATGCTATTTATAGACCCTGTGTATGGCTATGTGTGTACCAATTTTTTTAAATCTCAAATGTGGTTTTGTAGATACATGTATAGAGATAGTTCGCGAACTTTTTGATCACCCCTCGTATATACTAAAATTTGTATATTCTTCCGTGTTTGTTCTTATTTTATCATTAATTTTCAAATGTAAAGAGCACACTTTGCTTAGTTCCTTCCTGTTCATTGGTTTATTTATCATCAGTGTAATACAAGTTCGTTTGGAATAGTATTCAATCTAATGTGCATGAGTTTTTGACATGAACTACATAATATTTTGTCTATTTGCTTTCATTGGTAAGTTTTTGAGTTTATAAGATTTTTTAATTTAAAAATAATTTAGCAGATTGAATTATTCAGAGAAAAGCATTTATTCAAACAAGCAAATAAAAAAAATGAAATAAAACATCAATTTTTACTTTTAAAAAAAATACAACTAAATTGTTTGGAATTATAAGTACAATGTAGATTATGATGACTTAAAGTGTGTCTATATTTTTATAAAAATCATATACAAAAAAACTTAGGTATACTTTTAAAATTAGGCTTTCAGAATAAATGCATCCACTCTTACACTCAGCATTTTATCTCGGACAATGTAATGTCATGGTATATGGCGGACGAGGCCTGCTCTAGTTTGTTTAATCCTGGGAACGGCACCATTCACATGGCGGTGAATTTATCGGATAATCCTCAACAAATACTGGTGTTGAGATCCCTCAACAATTACGAAAGTTTCTGGTTGGATGGGTTTCGATTTCATCTTGGTTGCAATGGTATATTTTTTATCCTTTTTTGATCAATTGATTGTATGTTGTTTAACGTCTAAATTTGGAACAGGGCAAACAGGGACATCTAAAGCGTCACAGGCAAGATCAGAGGTATGCTTTCCCTGCCTATCTGTCACGACAACCATGTGCGCTTTTTTACGATCAGTTAAACGGAAAAAAATGTAGACAAACCAGTGTGTTGTTGGTATGAAAAAGGTCAGCCAACACTCAACTGCATGTCATATCGTACTTGCATCCTGACAAATTATTGTTTAGACCATAGAACTTGTGAAATGATGACTTTGAATGAGCCTGTTGATCCTTTGCTTCATCAACTTTTTTTGTCAATAACTTGTTTAGTTTCTGAAATTGTCTGTACATAGAGCACGTTCTTGCTTATAGAATCAACAGGGAACATAAACCCTAAACGTACGCAGGAGTAGAGGGTAAATCCCTGCGCAAGTAAAGGAAGCTTAAGGTAGGATTCTTCTCTGGTTTCTGAGTAGAGGAACTATTCAATGATTATTTGCTTATATGTCTAATATATTTAGGTGAAAGAGATTTAAAAGACCATATTTTTCTCTTCTCATCACAATTGTACAACTTTAAATAGAAATGGTCAATTGTGTTTGAAAACTAGCAGGGACTATATTTTTGGCAAAATGGTGGCGTATAAAACTAGAGGTACTGTGAGCGATGAGCTCACTAAATGATACCCCCCGCCTCCCATATGGTTATAACTGGTGAAAAAGTCCATGTTTTCCTGTGGCCGGGACACCCAAAATATGTGTCGGATCAAAAAGTAAAATAGGAGGTGCACAATGGCAATATGTAATAAAGATTCTGTGAAAGTTGCATCAAATTTCATTCAGTGGTATGAGAGGAGTTGCGGATAAGAGATGGGTACCCCAAAGCGTAACAGACGGACGGACGGACAGACGGACTGACGGATGGACGGACGGACGTACAGACGGACGGAATTAACGATTACTATATACCCTCCCGCTTTTCAAGCGGGGGGTATAAATATCTTCTTTTCTGCCTCTCAAAATTATTATAGAACTACAAATTTAGTTATAATTTTTACACAATCAAAGACTAGAAGAATTTTTCAAATATTAGCTAAATTAATAATAAGGAACTAAAGATTTAAAATATATCAAATAAATATGAATTTCCAAACAAACTACAATTATGTTTGTTTTTAAAAGTTTCGACTCTAAGTACAGATATGAGCCAAAAATCCATAGAAAGTGGTTTTACTCTCTTACTTAACGATCAAAACCCTTTGTTTTTGTTTAATTTTTATCTCTATATGACTGCTTTACTGTATGTGAAAATAAGAAAAAGTTATATATAGGGTGCATATAGAAATAACTTAAATATCCTAAATATTTAAGAAAATTGGAGAAAATACGGATTAGCCAAAATCTATTTTTGTTAAACTATTTGTGTCAATTTGGTAATATCGTCGTAGAGACCCTATATAGTTATATCTTTAATGCAAAAAAAACATTAAATCTTTTGAAATAGAAGACTCTATATCATGATTGGATGCAGTTATTTTTATTTTTAATGGCCAGGGAGAAGGTTATGACATTGACCTGATCTTGACTCTAATATAAAACGGTCATAACTAATCAAACTAATATCATCACTTAGTAATATTGTCTTCATGATTCTGTAAAAATTTCATTCATTTTTAAATACAAGAAAAACAGTTTTGTGTGAGAAGAATCCTACCTTAAGATAAAAGAATTTAAGTTATCGCGTTTATTTCAAATCTTGAAGTTAGATTATATGTACCATTAACGACTTTTTTCTAATAAATTATCCAAATATGGAACAGAAGTATCAGACTTCATGTAATTTTCCTTTCAAGTTGATTATTGGGATATATATAGATCGAGTATGCAAATGAATTTGATATATAAGTGTATTCTTTGATGTTTATTATACCCCCCGCTTGAAAAGCGGGAGGGTATATAGTAATCGTTAATTCCGTCCGTCTGTACGTCCATCCGTCCATCCGTCCGTCCATCTGTTACGCTTTGGGTACCCATCTCTTATCCGCAACTCCTCTCATACCACTGAATGAAATTTGATGAAACTTTCACAGAATCTTTATTACATATTGCCATTGTGCACCTCCTATTTTACTTTTTGATCCGACAGATATTTTGGGTTTCCCGGCCACAGGAAAAGATGAACTTTTTCACCAGTTATAACCATATGGGAGGCGGGGGGTATCATTTAGTGAGCTCATCGCTCACAGTACCTCTAGTTTGTTTGTATGTTCTCCCTTGGAGAATTTTTCCCTCAGACGGAGATGCCACTTCTTGCAGGTAGAGAGCTCCAAATTTTGTTTGACCCGTCTCCATGTCCCAGAGTGATATTTAAACCCGCGACGCAAGGATCAACTCTTCGCGACTCTAGAGCAGACGCTCTAACCAATGCGCCACGCGGGCGACTGCTCTCTTATGCAAAAAAGTTCCCTCACAGATTTTTTACATGTACATGTATATTTTGTAGTATGTACATAAGTATATATATCAGCGAAGTAGAGTGCTTTTCTTGCATAATCGCTTCAAAATATTATAGTGAGTGGTTTTGGAAACGTCGTACTCTCACGTCTATCATTTGTCAAAAGGGCACACTCTTAGAGAGCTGGGGCGTTATAACATCATATTACTTAAAAATATCCAGTATTTATACATTTTCAATTTCAAATGCAGAGAGCAATAGTCCGAAAATAGCACTCTTTAATTTTTGTGAAAGATATGATTCTAAGACATCCCCATTAAAGCTGAACACGAATCGGCATACGGCATTTTCGATATTACTACATTGTACATGTATGTACGATATCAGCACCAGGATATACTCTTCGCAATCGATACACCTGGCTGCTCTATTGTCATGGGTATCGGCGTGGAATGGCGATCCGTGTTCCCGATGATTTTGCATTGGTTTTCTTTACATCTTATTGCCGCTACCTGTGCAACTATTGTAAGTTTCTTTGGTATCTATACAGCATACGCCCGTCTGCATCGGTGACGACTGATTACAATGAACAGAAACTAAGTGTTCGGCTCTCTCTCTCTCTCTCTCTCTCTCTCTCTCTCTCTATATATATATATATATATATATATAGGGGTCCACAGATATAGCGACAGTCCGCTCGAATATGGCGGACACATTCCTTTTACGAATCGTGTTCAGCTTTAACTTCTACATAAATATAATATAGACTGGTGACTGAAATAAAGCTTTATTTGTCTTACAATATGTTTATATTATAGAAATGAAGCATTAATGTAATAAAGTTTCTGTAATTCAGTGTTTAGAGGTCAAGTCTAAAACTTGTCTGCAAAGATGTTTGAGTGATACTTTGATCTATATTTTAGACAATTCTTGTGAATACTTGACGGTGCAACATCTCATCACATCTGAAAAATTAAAATCTATATGTATAAAAGGTAAGTTAATATTAATACATGTATTTACTTGTATACTTCCTGCTTCTTGATAAACAAGTCTTTCCGATCCTTAATACGCCCAATCACAATTGAAGTTAAAGAGTTAAAGATATCTTGAATCATAAATTCGTTTTGTTTTAAGTTCGCATGTTTGCGACGATTGAGGGATGAAGGGGGAGGGGGTAAATCTAGGGGCATTTAACCTTTCCTGTTTGGATGTACATGTAAAGTATTGTGTGGTTTGTCCCATTTTGTCTCCTGTGATCCCTAGAGTGATCATATAAAAGTTTTAACAAATTCATGTTTTTAAGATGGAAATCGAACAGTACAGTTTGACTGCAACAAAGGGGAAACCTACAATTTAACAAGTGTTCATGACCAATCAATGCTTCACAATCTGTCGGAATATAAGAACGGCGAAGAGCTGAAAATTAATCGAGCTGATATAAACGGTATGTGTACAGTTTCGTTTGACAATAAAATTAATTATATCTAAAAAAAATCCTTTTTTCAAAAGAAAGTGTGGCAAACTATAGTGTGTCAAATTTAAAGGTGTCTGGAATTTAATTCGATAAACCGAAAATAAATATCTTATTCTTCCATTAGGATTATGTTTTGGAGACATCATGGAATATAAGATCGTATATCGATGAAAATGAGTGGTTTTCCAAAATATTATATAAATGTAGTCCTTTTATGAGGTCGAACCATATATATTGACTTCATATAGAAAAGCATATCGACCGTGCACGAAGTGTCTGTGAAGTCGATACTAGTATATCTAGTGTATGGATCAACCTCACGAAAGGGCTACATTTGTTATTATATCATTTTTTGACGAAATTAACAAAACCATATTTTAAAAATAAAATGAACCAGTCACATGTTTTCTCTGACATCCTTTTTAACACATCCTGAAGATAAAAAAAACATGTTTATCAAAATTGTGTTTCCTTTTTACTGAGAGAGTAATTTAGGAGATGTGTTTCATAGATTACATTTGTTTTATCATAATTTATGACAAACATATTTTTATAATTTATTCAAGTATAAAGAAAATTCTTAATCAAGGCATTATTACGTGCAATCAATTATTTCATAACATCATCATAATAAATAGGAGTTGGAATATTTTTTCCAGAAACATCAAATTATATTTAGCTATTTGTATTGCGAATTCAGCATTTTTGTTATCTTAGAGTAGATTAGTTCCAATTTTTTAAAACATCAAGTTTTTATGCTTTTCATAATCTATAAATAGTAACACAAATCTATATGCCGTTATATACATGAACATGTGATCAAGTGTGAGCCAATCAGAGAGCTTAGAATAATAGAGAGAAAAATGATTTATTTTGAGTCACTCATTCATAAGTTTCATTCTGTATTTTTGTAGGCATAATCAAACAGTGTCGACTGGCTACAAGAACTTCAACTGGATTCAAAATAAGCTATCAGAATTGTGATGAAAAACACAAAGTACTTTGTCAAAAACGTAAGTCGATTTCGAAAGCAATATATATGATATATATACCAAGTATACTATAAAAGGATTTATACGTATTGCTTTTCAAGTACAAACAAAGGAAGATAATTCAAGTAAAATAATGGTGAAGAACTACGAACTCTAATTCTCGATTCCAGCCTACATTTTGCACTCATTAAATTCAATATTAATGGCAATTTGACCATTAAATCTTTGTTTAATACAAAGAACAGTTCTATGGTAATTGATTAATCATTTTAATAACAGCATTGATAGTAAATTATCACTACTTCCAGCTCTTGAAAAAAGGGGGGTAGACGATATTTTCTAGTGAAATCGAACTTTCAGGAATCACCATATTTTGAAATAGTCTTAAATATGCTAAAATGTATCTAATATCTTTTCTTATGTTTGACGCAAATAAATAAAAACATATATAAATAAATAAAATACAATTATTTAGTTGTGAATAGCTTTAAATTTGGTGAAAAAATCAGCATTTTTTTTCGTTTTTCGTCTATAAACATATGCCCCCCCCCCTCCCCCCGTGAAACACAAAAAGCTTTGGCATAAATTTGTAAAATGCCAGTCCATATTACCTGTAAAAAGTAATTTTTGTTTCATTGGGGGGAAAGATGTTTTAAAAAATATTTTCCGTTTTCCGTTGATTAATTTCTATAGTGAAAAACACAAGTTTTAACAAAATTATAAAGTTATCTCTCTTTGGTATCCAAAATAAGTAACGTTTTACGAAAATTCATATAAATATTTATGAAAAATTTGAAAATCATTCGAATATGTTAAGTTTTGAGAATTGACTTAGAGGTAGGCGTGAGAACAATACTATCGTTCGTAGTTCTTTATGGATTCTACTGCATGTACTAGACGATAACATACTTGGAGTAAATTTTACTCACAAGTCGAAGTCCACACAAGTACATTTCTTTTCTGGTCAAATCTGATGTGTGTAATATGTCGTTGTCATTAGTTAATTTTCTCCGGAATCCTTGGGCCAATTTCCGCATGGAGTGTAGACCTCTTGAGGGAAGTGTCGAGCTACAGTGCGTAATCAAAAGTCTTTTCAAATCTTCTGAAGAACAACAAAGCCTTGATCACCCATAACATGGAAGAATATCCTCAGATAAAACAGATTTAAGTTTGCTTAAAGCATGACCCCTGGCGATATGATGGGTTACAATGACTGACTGTTTGACAAGGGAATATAGGAAAAAGAATATGCTGATGAGAAACATACACCTGTGAGCGTTGTGGATCATGGGCCTCCTCGTTTTGTATCTCAAAACTTTAGCTTACATATTTATTTCAGATTCAATTTCCACTCCCATTGTTACAACGCTTGTCTACAAGCTGACTGGTGTGGGCGATGACTTGCAATGGATCTACATGTATATGTCTCCCAGTAACTCAAACCAGGCCGAACTCACAAGTCTCAGTATGTATGTCTCAAGGCAGTTGCAATTTATATTAAGTTTTGAGGCACATTTATTCATTTAAAATTGTTTAATTGATAGATATATTTTCACCCAAAAATTTTCCTAGATTTTCTGGATGTCAAATGGCTCATTACCACGTGTTTGTCGGCAATGTCATGTTTTTTCAGCGTCTTCATCTGCATATATCTGTGTTCCAGGTAAATTTTTTTATTATGCCCCTGGATCGAAAGATCCCGGATGTATATTGTTTTTGTCCTGTCTGTCTGTCTGCTGTCAACTTTAACCTAGCCACTAAGTTTTGGGCCAGAGTACGTGTATACCACTTCAGTCTATACGTCCCACGTCAGAATTGTGTTACATGGACCATCAGGCGCAGAGTGTTTCAAAAACATATCTTTTTTATATTGAATTTTTATGCCCCAGTAATCAAAGATTCGGGGGTATATAGATTTTGCCCTGACAATTCGTTTGCTTGTCTATCTTCTGTCTTTTTGTCCACTAAAACTTTAACCTCGCGCCCATAACTTTTCAAGGTATCTAGGTGGAGCTATGGCTTTCATATTTCACAAGTATATTTTTATGACAAGACCTTTCTTTGGATACCGCAAAATTTAACCTCTTGACCCTGGAGTTTGATGACCCACGTTTGCAAAAAGTTACCACATTTTATCCTTGACCATAACTTTTGAATAGATGGAGTTAGGGCTTTCATACTTCACATATGTATTCATTATGACAAGACCTTTCAATGGGTATATATATATTTTTTACCTTTGAGTTCGACTCAATTTTTAAAAATACTTCAACCTTGATCATAACTTTTGAACAGTAAGCACTAGGCGGCAGGCCTGTCATATTTTTAATGAAATATATGGAGATAATGAACAGTATTCAGGTTCAAAATCCATTAAACAATACAAATTTAGAGCAGAGCAAACACAGGCCTCCAATGGGACCAGACTACAAGACCATAAACTGAGAACAGACTTAAGTCAAAATTTTTAATCGAAATTGCTTTTGAAATAATTCTTATGATAAAATAAAATTTTCATCATATGTTTGAATTGAAGTGTTTTGCACAGGTGCAAATTTTTAAGCTAATACATTGAATGAAACTGGAGATATTAAAAATCAAAATTTTAACTTCAGTCTGTTCTCAGTTTCTGGTATTGGGGCCAGGTGCCATTGAGAAGTGAGCATCCCCTGCCAACATGTTACATCCGCCGTGTGCTTCTTGTCATGATCTAAAAATAATGGGAAAATCCGTCCACAATTCCGTGTGTAAATGACCTAGCTGTATGAAAAACGTCAGACTGTCATCATTTGACTTAAAAGGGTCCTCCACCCGCTCCCTTCAGCGTATGTTCTCATGAACTTAGCATTACTTTTAACAAGCATGTAAACAAGATAATTGCACTGACGTAAGAGCTTGCGGAATTATGAATTTATATGAGACTGCTGATATTCTTGTTTCATCAACTTATTTGTCAATTACTTACCTCATTTTAGAAATTGTTTATACGTAGAACATGCTCTACCGTATCGAATCAACTGAGAGACATAAACCCCGTGCAAGTGCTGAAGGTATTTATAATACTTCTGCATAAGTAAGGGAAGTTGATGATTGAAAAGTGAAACTCATCACGTTTAAAGCTTGGCTGGTAGAATACTCTTAACGTCTTTTTCAAGTAAAATCTCGAAATATGAAAAAGATGTGTCAGACTCTATGGTATTTTCTATACATGTATTAAGGTCACCGGGATATATCGCATCGACATAAGAATGGAACCATCAATTTTTACCTTGACCTTTGGAGTTTGACTCGTATTTGAGAAATTTCAGTCTTGGCCATAATCTGCCAGATACGGAGGCATCAGTTCTTCTTTTCTCTATTTATTTCATTAAGATAATTTGGATTAGAAATAGTCAGTATTACATTGTATCTATAGAATTCAATCATCTTTACTCCCCAGGAAACGCCAGCCTTTAAACACACGTAATTCCAGTATTCGCTCTGGTCACCAGAGACTGCGTAATTTTCATGAAAGCTTCATCCTGCCAAATTCTGAAGAACGAAGACAAGAGTCCACAGACGAAGCGTATCTAACATAACATTTTAATTAAAGCTTTTATCTGAACATTGTATATACCTATTTGTACATTGTATTATATAATATTTACCTTTGCAAATACTTCTCTACTAGAGTATGTATACTGTATAATATTTTTTATTTGAAAATACATGTACCATAATTGTAAAATTTCATATAAATTTGTCATTCTCTTTAATACCCGCATATATGATATTTTTTGTAATAAAGACCGTCTTTTCATCAAATGATCTAGAGATACTGTACCTCCATATCGTAGCATCAAAAATGAAGGTTGACTAACAAATATTGTATCTGACTCGAAAAGAATGATGTACTTCCTGGAGGAAATTAACAGATGAAGACAACATCGTATAAATTAATTATAAAAGTCATTCTTTAAGTCCAATGCCTCGTGCTTTCCCGCGGTTTCCTACGAAGCTACAGGGCTCCTCCTAAATTATTCATCCGGTCCATTGGTAATCGATATTGAATTTCTAAATGAACCCTAAACAGCCAACATGGAAAGGCCTTCGGTCCCGCACTTTTTCTTTTAATCACCCGTGCAAAAAAGAAATTAACTTGAATAACAATTTCTAGACGGTCATCTTTGGAAAGACTGGCTGTTTAAAAAATATATGCATGTGCTTCTCTACCATCTCTTCTTTCTGTTTTGCGTGGTTCCAGATATCGTTGACCCTATTAGAATAACGTGATAAATCTAAAAATATGCGTGCATCATCAATACAGAGTCAGCTAGCTCTTCTCTTTCAGGAATATATCTTTTGAAATGCTCAAACTTACAAACTTTTTTTAATATCAACTCTTTTCATTTTTCATAATAATAAAACAATGCATGAAAATCCTTCAGTTGGAGGCTCTTCAAGAAAAATAACTGAGTGAAAAAAAGATCTATGAAACTCAAAAATTAACTTTATTATTAAAGGGGGTAAAACCATAAAGTAGCACTGATTCCTAAAGTACATGTACATGTATGTCGATCGGCAAAATTATTGGGGCGCACATACGGTCATTTCCGATTCTTTTATCTGTTAAAAGTGTATGAATTGTTAACTCTACGAAATTTCTCCCAAGAAAAGGACAGTTATGTCAAACATTCGACAATATAAAAAGAAACTTATTTCTTTAAAAGCGTCATATCGGGTTTTTTGGAAAAGGTGTGTTGGGAGAGTCTGGATGGATAGTCCTTTTTCTACGCAGATTTTTTTTTTTTTGTTACCATTTCTGGTATTGCGCTACGTTCCAGGATACTTTTTGAATATGCTTGGTAAAATTTTAATACAGAAGTGACGTACTTTTCATGGGATCGAATGCTGCACAATTTATAGATATACTCTTTGCTAGGGATTCTCAGCTTTACGATGCCCTTGTTTAGAGATGTTCCAAAGGTGACTTCAGTTCTGATTCGAGTTTTTAAAATGACATTTGACACATATAAGAATATATAGCTATAAAATTTTAAACAAGGGCACCGCAGAGCATCCCCCTGTAAAGCGCATATCCATAAATCAAGGCAGCTTTCCATTCACACAGGATTAACTCAATCACCAACAAACACACACTACACGATTGAGTTATGGATCTACCCTTTGCATGACCATTATTTCTCATCTTAAATGTACACCGTGTTTCCCTTGCGCCATCACATAAATTCATTAAATAAACTTGGTAACTCAATACTGAAAGAGTAAACAAACCAATACAGGTTGAAAAAATATTGTCCTTTTATTTCTTTTTTACATTGCTTCCTTTGTCTGTGGTGCCGGCAGAAGATGTGCTCGGTTTGACGAGTTTGAACTGTTTGGGTTCTACTGACTGGGCCTTCATCGCTGCCTCGTGTTCTATACTGGTCTTAATAGATCTCTCCAACCCCTGCAATTCAGAGAAATACATAAATAATTCATTTAAAACACCTGATGCAATCCCCCCATATATGGTGATAATCTGAGTTTCTAATTGCTTTGACATTAATCAATAGTTATACCCATATTGAAATATCAAAGGATTCTGTACATTTTACAGGTAAAAATTTTCATCTAGAATCATTAAATTTTCACAGTTCTGATTATTCATAAACTATAAACATGAGAGAAATAAAAACTTTGGTAGGTGAGTGGAAATCAGGGAGGGGGAAAATACAATAATTTTTCTTAGTTTAGGGGTATTATATAAGCACACGAAAAAATGTGATTTGAATCTGCCTCATATCAGACTTTCACAGTAACTTGTGTAAATTTATAGCTACTATAGTACTTTCTTAGGCAAATTTATATCAAGAATAAACTTAAATTCTTTGCAGTAAATAAAACTTCGAATCAATGTTTGCATTGGGAATGTCCTCAGTTTAAAGTTATACACAATGTAGCTTACACATAGGCGTCGGGAGGAATTTGAAAGTGGGGGGGGGGGTTTAAACCTACAAACCCCTTAACCCCCCCCCCCCGGGGTTCCGACGCCTATGTTACATGTAAGCCATATCTTTACTCCAGCTATAAATTATTGTACTTGCATACATGATTTAGCTTTTTATAATACTGGTACATGTACACTGCAGCCTGAATTAGGTTTTTTAACATATTTTTTCTCTTGCAATGTCATGTTTAATTTTTTCGGCATATAAGAAAATTTGAATGTCTAGCTCCTATTAAGGGCCTGAACTCTGATTTATTTCTTTACACAGTCGTCAATGTTGTATGATCTGCTCAGCCTTGGCTAGCAAAGATGCACTGTCACCTGTTTTAAAACTTTTGAATGGTGAATAAAGTAACTAGAATAGGGTTATATTAATACATGTATGTTTGATTAACCAATACCATACTGCAAGGTTGGGGAAAGTGTATTATTCCAGAAATAACATCTGAATCTTGCAACCAAAAGTAGGCACAGAAACCAACGGCTTTTACAATGGGTGAATAAGTTTTGTATATGTCTACCGGTTATCTATTTTTTTTTCCTAGAACTCGGAGAGTTGGGCAGCTAATTTATGTCAACCTATAAAGCTTTATTAGGAAATCGTGCAAGACTTGCATGCACTGATGTATTTAATGACAGCACATTGTTGGTCCAAAAACATAACTTTGAACTTTCTCCGGTATCATGAAATATTTGTATCTTATTGCAGCCCGGAGGACCGGTCTGCTCTATACATATAAGTTTAATTGTTGGTGTATGGGGATTGGGGTGGGAGTAGTTATTTAGAATTAAAGGTTTTCTAAACATTGAAAAGATTGTTAATCAGAATGTTTTTTCCGTTTATAAATTACGAGATACATAATATATTTACTTACATAAAGTGAATCTCTAAAAATATGTATGTTTTTCATATTTAATATATAAAGTTACTTATCATTTACTATCGAAAAAACGACAGGTCCCTTTTTTAGAACATCGAATTTTACTTCTCGGATAAAAACGTACTCTGCACAGTTCGTGATTTATATTCTAAAATTGAAAATTAATACATTTTAAATATAGGTGATGCATGTGTCTAACTTCAATTTATATTTCATGCAGCCAACATTTACTTAAGGAATTGATCAAGTTTTAAAAAGGTATCTTTTTTGATTGATTTTTATCCGACTACAAGTTTTCAAAATATTTGCGACTAACGTCTCCATCAATTAGACGCATGCCTCTTCACGCATATCGAATCAGTTTGATGGTCAAGACTCATTTTCATTGTTTACTTTATATATTTCCCGGGCGACAATTGATGATTACATCAATGTTTTCTTGTTTTAAACAAGATATGACGCAAATAAAAATGCCAAACTCAGATGTCCAAAATTTTGTTTTTACATTTTTTTTCAAAGTGCGTTAAGTGTCTCCATGGTAGACTCCAATGTTGATGTTAATTTTTACGATGTCTGCACAGCATTGCATGTAGGTTATTGCATTAGTCACACATTTTCATAACGGTACAACAATTAAGATCCAAATGGGATTTCAAGCTGATATATTGAAATAGTTTGATAATTTTCAATATATTTATGAATAATAAATGATACTAAAGGAATATTGTATTACTTGTTTTTATGATTATTTCACTTGTTTAGATATAGATGTATATCATTAATAAAAAAAAATGCACCTATTTGCACAACAAGCCATCGTGCATGTCTACATATGAAACTTAAAATTGCCACCAATATATATACTAAATGGAAAAATTGCTCTTCATCATATGTTGCATTCTGTCTATAACTTTATCATGTTTATCTTTAATTATGTTCCCCAAACGAA
Source organism: Saccostrea glomerata (assembly GCA_003671525.1). Lineage (NCBI taxonomy): Eukaryota > Metazoa > Mollusca > Bivalvia > Ostreida > Ostreidae > Saccostrea > Saccostrea glomerata. The sequence continues at coordinate 1,202,111 of PRKT01000046.1, forward strand.
GTTTGGGAACATATTGTTTTTACTCTGTTTCTTATTATTATTATTTTTCTTCTTCTTCTTCTTCTTCTTCCTGGGTACTTTTTTGTCCTGGAATGATCTTGTAAACTGTTCATCCGATGTAGGTAAAACCTGTTTAGGGTTAGTAGACATGTTATGTAGAATTGCCTAGTCAAGGTCATTTTGCGCGCACGTGCTTGCAAGAGCGTGCGCGTGCAACACGTGAAATGACCAATATAATAGATACAGCCGTAACTTTTTTATTTTTTGATCAAATGCTTTGAAACTCATAATTTGATTATTTATTAGTAGTATAGACATGATGACATGGTCAAAATAGCAAGATCTCACGCGCATGCACGTGCGCTTTGTTCTGATTGGCTGAAACTAAAGTCTCTATATCTTTCTTGTTTTTCGACGAAATCCTATGAAATTTTGAACATAGCCATGCATTAATATATCCTACAACATGATATATAGCATTTGTCATAAAACCACGTGCCTGCACGTGCGCTGCAATCTGATTGGCTTAAACTTTAAATAGCTATTACTCCCTTGGTTTTCAACCAAACAGGATGGGATTTGTAACATAGATAGATATAATGAACTTCTACAACATGATATGGTCGCCATGCACATGCATACACGTGCGTGTACTTGCACTTATTTTAAACAAGATATGACGCAAATAAAAATGCCAAAATCAGATGTCCAAAATTTTGTTTTTTTACATTTTTTTTTTCAAAGTGCGTAAAGTGTCTCCATGGTAGACTCAAATGTTGATGTTAATTTTTACGATGTCTGCACAGCATTGCATGTAGGTAATTGCATTAGTCTCACATTTTCATAACGGTACAACAATTCAGATCCAAATGGGATTTCAAGCTGATATATTGAAATAGGGTGATATAATTTTCAATATATTTATGAATAATAAATGATACTAAAGGATTATTGTATTACTTGTTTTTATGATTATTTCACTTGTTTAGATATAGATGTATATCATTAATAATAATAATGCACATATTTGCACAACAAGCCATCGTGTATGTCTACATATGAAACTTAAAATTGCCACCAATATATACTAAATGGAAAAATTGCTCTTCATCATATGTTGCATTCTGTCTATAACTTTATCATGTTTATCTGTAATTATTATATGTTAGAGTGTATATGATTATGTCCAATAGGCCTTGATTTTCGTCATATATTCTATTCCATCTCAGTGGCGGATCCAGGGATAATGTAAAGTAGGGGGGTGTGAGGTCGGAGGAGGGGCGCACAGCCACACCAAATATGAATTTATTAAATGTGTATTTTGGACACAAAAATGGGGGGAGGGACTTGGCCCCTCTAAATCCGCCATTGATTTGAGCTGAAACAATTGGATACACATCCCTGCATTGCCCTATTCTCTTGTGCTATTGAATGATCATTACTCTTTCAATCGGTATAATGCCTATGGCTATTTTACCTATTTGGCCAAATTCAGACATGTGATACATGTCATGTGGTTTGAAGAACCAATAGACTTGCTTTAGAATTTTCCCCGCTATTGGTGAACTGCCTTTGTTCACCAAAAAGACAAGTTTCTTTGAGTAAAGCTCTAATTAGTGTATATGTTAAGCTTACTGGATCTATCATGAAGTCTGCCATATTAGAACCATCCTGACAATCCTGAAACCTGAAAGATTATTGGTATGTATGTATATATATGTATGTATGGTATGCAAGACATATTCATGTAGCTTAATTGAGTTTACCTCACAGAGACGCACCAAAAGAATCTTGAAAGGGGGGCAGTTTGGGTTCGGAGTGGGCCACAGCCATAGGAAATCTTATTAATATTTTGGATACAATGAAGGGGGGCTGGTCCCCCTCTAAATCCACCAAGAGACAAGTGATTATTGCATAATCATGTGAATTATATTGTTTTTATCATATGTAAATGCAATTTATGAAACAGTTGCATTGAAATGTGTATATTACGTGATATTATATATGAATAATATTAATTTTCAAAATTAATGTTTTTAAAAAGTATACTTTTTTGGCAATCTAGGGAAATAAGTTGTAAATTAATTCAAAATGAAAGGAGATAGCAAGAGCTATCGTCCTTGTAATATGCATATTACCTTGTAAGTTTATTGATAATTTTTATGCCCCTGTAATCAAGATACAGTGGTATATAGTTTTTGTTCTGTCTGTTCATCTGTCTGTTTATCTGTTTGTCTTTGTAGACAAAAACTAACTTCACCCATAATTGTTTATTAGATGGGGCTACATGTATATGGCTTTCTTATTTCACAGGTGTATTCCTTGTGAAATGACCTTTCTTTGGGTACCACCAAATTTGACCTCTTGACCATGACCATAGATTTTGACCCACTTTAACAAAAAAAAACTTTAACCTTGGCCACATCATATGAACAATTGGTGCTTAGCTTTCATACTTCATAGTGATTAGATCTGACAACCGGTATAAAAATATTTGACCTTTTGACCTTGACCTTAAAGTTTGGCCAAATTTGTAAAAAAAAAACTTTAACCTTGGCCATAACATATAAATTGTAAATACTACAGCTTTCATATTTCACAGGACCTGGCATTTTCCTTGTAAAAAGACATTACTCTTGATACCAACAATTTTGACCTTTTGGTCTTGGAGTTTAACCTGCATTTGAGAAACTTCAATCTCAGCCTTACGCTGCCATACAGGGACATCAATGTTTCACAAACACATCTTGTTTTTCTTTTAATCTGGAGCAAATATTTTGATTAACTCTTTTAATTTCCTTATGGTCTATTTTAGTTGTCAAAGGTGACTGACTTCTGCCACCATATGAACAAATTTGGGATGGAACAGACAGGTCCAGTCAAGGTAAGTAAAACCTTAAAATAAATTGAAAAATGTACAGTTGTGACTTAGTTTATAGCTAGTCAGATCTGTATTCATGTAAGGGGAAATGTACACTTTATATTGTGCCTGCATAGTCAAAGGTTTGGGATTATATAGTCTTTGTTCTGTCCATCTGCCTGTTTGCATGCAAAAAAATAAACCTTTTCATACTTCACATATGTAATAACTTGTGGCAAGACCTTTCATTGGATGTAAAGAACTTTGACCCTTTGACCTTGAAGTTTGACCTACTTTTTAAGAACTTTTACCTTGGTCATAACTTTTGTACGTTCGGGCAAGGGCTTTCATACTTCATGTATGTAATACTTGTGGTGAGACCTTTCTTTATAAACTACCAATATATATTTAATTTGCATTTAAGAAAAGTTAAATCTTCACTATTTTTCTTATAGAGTCATCAGGTTCACTTCCTTTTAACATTTGATTAAGAAGAGATAGGGCTTTCATATCTTACATGTGCATTACCTATGACATGATTTGACATGAATATGTCATAACAAATGACATCCCACCCACAAAAACACTGAAAGAGGGGGACCACAATTCTTTGAATTTGCTTGTTTTTTTTATTGTTTTACAGTTAAAAAAGTGATACTTTGAAGGCTTGTTCCCTATTCACAAATTAATAAATCCTGAAATTCATAAAATTCAAGTTTTTCGTATGAAAAAAGCAGAGAAAAAGTCAATTTGCCTATAAATTAGGTGTATTTTACCGAAATTTTGGGAAAAAGAGTTAATGTTCAATTGGGACAGGGTTCTTTTACAAGACCTGGATGTAAGGAATTATCAAGCCCTGAGTTGGTGCTAGGTTAACATGTGTATTAATATTTGACTAAACCTTCAATGGGTATAGATATTTTTGACTTTGACCTAAGAGTTTGACCTTGAGTTTTGAAAACTTTAACCTTGGTCATAACTTTTGAACAGTTAGCACTTATGGCTTTCATATTTCACAGGTGTGTTCTAAGTGACAAGACCTCCTTTTGGATATTAACAATTCTAATCTTTTGACCTTGGCCTTTGGAGTTTGACTTGCATCTGAGAAACATCAACCCTCACCATTATCTATTATGTGGGAGCATCAGTTGTTTCACAAACACATCTTGTTTATGCTTAATATTGTTTATTCCTATTATAGGGTTATTGTGACCACTACATTTGAATCCATCCATATCAACACTGCAATATTAAATGAATAATGGACCCATAATTATGCATGTATTATTTATATTCTTCACACAAGACCACTACTACATTTGGCGCTCTAGTTGGTTGCTGATGATGGATGGTGCCTACACAGGATAAATCAGTTACCTGATGAAATGATGGTCAACCTCTACCTTCCTCCTTGTGAGAGCTACAATATGTTTTAACTGTCAACAGTGAGAGTTTTGTGCTGGCTGACTTTATCCTAAGTACAATAGTTGATCAACACTGTGAACTGTGATTTTATATCGTGACTTCTGTGTGCATTGACTCTGTTGTGATTCAATCGGAATTATTCCACCAGCGATTGGTAAGAAAGTCTACCATACAGCACTTATTTACCCAACCAGTATATGGTTAAGAATTTTATGCCCCCTGTCTGAAAAGTGGGAGGGTATCATAAATAGTTTTAGCGATTTGGATGGCTGTTTGTACATTCGTCTGTCTGTCTGTTTTGTATTAATTATTATCTACTCTATATAGAGGCACATGTAAATTGAAAACAAAACATTTCTGCCCTGTCCTTATTGTATTGGTAATTGATATATAGTTTTAAATTTCAGATTCTTATACTAACATCTTTGCACTGCATGATACATATGTATATTATTTGACAACTGCAGACTGGACTTAACAGATGGTGATAGAGCTTAACTGGTAGCTGTGGGAGAATGTACATAATAAGTACAGGTAATGCCCCCCCCCCCCGCCCTTTTT
>PRKT01000046.1:1207025-1242561 GCA_003671525.1 Saccostrea glomerata
CCACCCCCCCCCCCCCCCTGCCCTTCTTTTTAGTCACATGTACATTCACATGTATATGGAAGGTCTTAATATATATTTTTGTATGTTGATCAAGTGAAATATAGTAGGTGTGTGACAACAGTAAGGGTAGCTATAGATAACACATCTGTCTGTCTGTCATAGTTTATATTTGCAGTGAATATCAAAGTACATGCATATGTTTATACTGAAATTTTTGGTACTGTGTAGAGAATATTTCCCTTATACCTGCTCACTTTATAGAGAGTAGATTTGAATAAGACTATATACCAATATTTTATTATTTTATCTGCTCATATTTAATTTTTATTTCACTCACTGTATTTAATTTTATTGTGTATATTATATTCATTTTGTTGTCATTGCCTTTTGAACATCTTTCAATTGTTGTTTCTCTCAATTTTGTACAAAATTTAGACCAAGTTGAAGTGAACTAGAGTTATTGCCCTTTATTCAGAGTAATCACTTATCAGTTATTAAGGAAGAATGCCACACCAACTTTTTATTTTACACATCTCTGAGTCATCTTTTTTAAACAATGGTTTCAACACTGAAAGACCAATATTAGCTCTTAAATTTATTTAATATGATTTTTTTTGTTGTATTTTTTCAAAATATTTTTAGATGCATTAGACTTAAAATTTTTCTGTAAGTGAACGCATCCTATGAATATCTATTAAATTACGTAAATTAATGGCTAGATAGGTCAAACTTTTGGACACCTTGACCTTCTTGTTTGACATAATTTTCCCAAAATTTAACTTTGGTTATTAGTTTTGAACGACATATGATAAAGTATTCATATTTGATACATTGAATATCCATAAATAATTGAATCCAACCAAAAGCGGGGACCACAATTTTTTGAGTTTGCTTTTTTTATCATATTATTTCAGCTGTGACATTTATTTATATAATAGCTTCTCTGAAATTCTATTGCTTACATTGGTGATTTTTATTTTTCTGTTCATTTGGCATAACCGTTCTGCATCTCAATTTCTTTTAAGGGGGCAGACTGTAGTCTCCATTGCATAATATTTCACTCATCCTAGTAAAATAAAGCTTATTTAATGTTTATAAGAATTTTTTTTCACTGAATTAAAAAATATGAAAAAAATTAAGAAATTATAGGTTGAAAAATTTAATTACACTGTTCATACATCTGATTTTTAACGAGTTTCATTTTTTCTGTCCCGATGGTTTTTGAGAAAAAGATTTTTGAGGATTTTTCCTATATATTCCTGTAGGGCTGGGTATTGGCCCGAGATTTCGTATTGCGATATATTGCGATATTTACGACTGTATTGCGATATGTATTGCAATATTTTCAATGTAACAAAAACGGCATTTTCTTACTATATTTACCTTAATTTACATGCAGAATGTACATATCTATGATAAGTAACCAACATGGGAAAAAAATCTTGTTGATTTCATTTAGTTATGCTCTGAAATTTTCCCACAAAACAACTTCTGACTTACTGTTTGGCTTAAAAACAAACTTTCATAAGTCCATTTTTATATTTAATGACAAAATTCCTTAATCTAAGCAGATTGCCAATATATCGATATTACAAAATCGTATTGCGATACGATATTTTTTGTCATTGTATTGCAATATATTGAAATATCGATATTATTGCCCAGCCCTATATTCCTGTGTAAAACTTAGATCGGCCATTGTGGCCCCACCCTACCCCTGGGGCTGATCATTTGAACAAACTTCAATGTACACTACCTGAGGATGATTCAACATGAGTTTCATCTTTCCTGTCACAATGGTTCTTGAGAAGAAGATTTTAAAAGATTTTTCCAATATATTCCTTAGTAAAATTTTGATCGGCCATTGTGGCCCCACCCTACCCCGGGGTTCATGATTCGAACAAACTTGAAAGTATACGACCTGAGGATGATTCAACATGAGTCTCATCTTTCCTGGCCCAATGTTTCTTGAGAAGAAGACTTTTTCAGAATGCCATTAATTTTTCAGTAATTCATAATCATCTCCCGTTGGAAGAGGGCTTGGCCCTTCATTTGAACAAACTTGAATCCTCTTTACCCAAGGATACCTTTGTAGCAACTTTTATTAAAATTGGTTCAGTGGTTCTTGAGAAGATGAAAATGTGAAAAGTTTATGACGATGACGACTACAACGACAGACAACGGACAAATTTTGATCAAAAAAGCTCACTTGAGTCTTCGGCTCAGGTGAGCTAAAAACCTTTTTCTCAAAAACAGCTGTGCTTGAAAATATGAAACTTATGTGGATTCATTGTAGTGTAGATTCAAAATTTGTTCAAATCATAATCCTAGGGGGTAGGATGGGGCTACAAGGGGGGATCAAAGTTATACATTGAAAACATAAGGGAAAACTGTTTAATCTTTTTTTCTCAAGAACAGCAAAGTCATGATTAGACATATTGATATGGCAGCATCCGCAGATAGTGTAGATTCAAGTTCTTTTTTTTTTTTAATCATGACCCCTATGTGTAGAGTTGGGTACAATGGGGTATCAATGTACAATAATATAAAAGCAGATGATAATGTTATAATTAAAATTTGCTCAAATTACAACCGTCCAGAAGAATAGAGAGGCCATACCAGGGAATCATAGTTTTACAAAGGAATACAAGAAGTCCATGGACAACGTCACTCACCTGAGCACTGTGGCTAGGAAAAAAGAAATAATCAATCCAGATTTGAAAAGCTTAAATACATGTGGTCCCAACTTACCCCTTAAAAGCAGAAAAGGAATGATTTGAATTAACTTGAATCTACAAAGGGTGCTTACATATTTCTTTAGACTTACTGTGGCTTTTTTCCCTATAAGTTTGAACTTTCATTTTTGCCCCACCATATCCCAGGGGGTCATGATTTGAACAAACTTAAATATGACCAATCGTGGGTTTGTTGTTCTTGAAGAAGATTTTTAAAGTTTTTTCCTCTATATTCCTATGTAAAACTTTGGTCGTCCATTGTGGTCCCACCCTACCACTTGGGGTCATGATTTGAACAAACCTGAATCTACACTACCTGAGGATACTACCTTATAAACATGACCAATCATGGCTTTGTTGTTCTTGAGAAGAAAAGTTTAGGGATTTTTTCTATAAATTCCTAAGTAAAACTTTGGTTGTCCCTTGTGGCCCAACCCTACCCCCAGGGGCCATGATTTGAACAAACTTGAATCTACACTATCTAAGGATGCTTCTATATAAATTATGATCAATTCTCTTGAGAAGAAGATTTTTAAAGATTTTCCCTATATTTTCCTAGGTAAAACTTTGGTCATTCATTTTGGCCCCACCTGACCCCTGGGGGTCATTATTCAAATAAACTTGAATTTACACTACCTGAGGATGCTTCCATATAAATATGACCAATCATTGCTTTGTTGCTCTGAGAAGAAGATTTTTAAAGATATGCCCTATATATTCCTATGTTAAACTTTGATCCTCCATTGTTGCCCCACCCAACCCCCAGGGGTCATAATTTGAACAAACTCATGAATCTACACTACCTAAGGATGCTTCGACATTACAGTCGCACCTGCTGTTACGGCCACCCTTAATCAGCGGCCACTCCCCATGAGCGGCCAGTTTCAATCCCGCCCGATCATGTTTTCACTATATTTTAACTCAATTAAGCGGCCACCTGTCTAACGCGGCCAGTGGCCAGTGTTTTTAGGTCCCGTGCGCTCAACATGCCTGTTTTCAGCGGCCATTTTGTCTGTTTTGTCACATGACTTCCGTCTGACACGTGACCTCGTATCCTCATACGAAGTCAAACATGACCAGCTGATAATGAGTTAATGACCACTAATTGCAGGTGTAATTTGAATTCTGTCAGGATTTAATGATTTAATTAATATGATTAAATGATTTATTCGTTAACAAATGTTTTTTGGTGTTCTTAATATACGAAAGTAAGTTGTTGAATATTTTCATGATATAAACTCAATAGGCTACATATTAATTACAATTTTGCCTGAGGTTATCAAGTCAAGCGGTCAGTCTCCCGTTTTAACCTTTTATGTCATATAAATAAATATGTATCTAGAAAAATAAAAAAACTTTACACAGCATCAGGGAAATGCTAAGTTGTTAGAACATTTCATGATTTCCTGTGATGTACATTCTATGGCCGTATAATTAAATTACCAACAAACACAGTCACACAAAAAAAAAACAATAACAGATTTCTTTCAAAAATTCATGTAAAATGAAATGTAAGAAAAGGGATTTCATGTGACTTAAAACTTCATAAGTTTTTAAAAGTGTTGAAATTGGAATTGGATACGTGTGAAAATAAATATACAACTGTGGTGCAATTTTTTATTCATTGGTTTGAAACCTGGAATAAGTGGCCACCTGTCTTATGTGGCCAATTTGTCATTCTCCCATGAGTGGCCTCTTAAAACAGGTTTGACTGTAGTTTCATCTTTCCCTACCCAGTGGCTCTTGAGAACAAGATTTTTAAAACATGCCACCAAATTTTCACTATTTTTAATTATCTCATCTTGAATAAGGGTGTAGCCCTTTATTTGAACAAACTTGAATCTCCTTTACCTAAGAATACTTTGTGGCAAGTTTGGTTGAAGTTGGCCCTGTTGTTCTGGTGAAGAAGTCAAAAATGTGAAAGGTTTACAGACGGACTGACAGCTAGACAGAAAGACAGACCACCGGAATAGCTCATTTGAGCTTTCAGCTCAGGTGAGCTTATGAAGAATATATCGATAAAAATTTTAATCTTAATAACAGCAAAGCGGCAAAGCCATCATGTGTCACATTAATTCAAAAGCATCCTTAGGAAGTGGAGATTTTAAGTTTGTTCAAATAATACCTCCCAGAACCACTTTTAATATCTAAAATTTTCAGTATTTAACTGATTTTTGTTTTTACTTAGCCAAAGTGCTTTGGTGAGCAATGTCGGCCCTGGGCCACTTTTTTTCAAGTATATTTCATTTATATTTTCACGATGTTTTTTTAGACATTTTAGCAGGTATATTCAAAACATACAGTCTATCATATTAAATCAAGTATATGATATTTGTGATGTTAATCAAAGTGATACAATACATTTTGGGATGTGAAAAGTGAAATTCTGAAATCAGTGAAATATCTTGAGTTCAATTCAGATGATTCATGTGAGTGAACTATTTAAGTGATTTACTACAGAATTCTGTCTAGGATTATGTATTCTTGGCAAAGTTCATTATGGGAGATGATGTTTCAGAAGAAGCCAAGGACATCATAAATTAATTCTTCTAAAGCTAGTATGCATATAAATATTGTCATTCAAGCAAATTGCAAATAGGGAAGCAATATTTTGTGATTTTTAATTTATTGCCCTTATAATTTTCAAATACTGTAGATCATTATATTTTCGCGACACCTAATTTTCGCGAGACTGTCTTTGACTCTTTAGAAGTGAAACAAAATTTTCATGAATTTTGGCAATTGCTCTATATAATATTTAGGAATAATACTGTAAATGTATTATATTTGGGGTGTACGATATTTGGCAGAAATTCAATTTTCAACAAGTTAGCGTGGATTTGATTTAGCGCTGTCTGAATTTGCTAGTTATAAAAGTTAATATACAAGACATTTAGCGATGTACTTGAATAAGCGGACTCTGATTATTAAGTTCTCGCGAATAAAAAGTGATTTACACTACATTATTGTTTTCCTAAAAATATACAATTCTGCTAAAAGGTAAAAATTTAGGTAAATTGATAAAAATAAAACATTCATAATGATTTCTTGATAGTTTTTTATTAATCTTTTTTTAGGTAAGTGGGGGTGGGAAGTAGGGTCGTGAAAAGGAGTGGGAGAGAGAAAAGAAGAATTGGAGAGAGGGAGTGGAGAGAGTTGTAGAGAAATGGGAAGAGTGGGAAAGAGAGGAGTGGAGAGAGGAGTGGGGAGAATGGGGAGAGGGAGGAGTGGGAGAGAGAGGAGTAGGGAAAGAGAGGGAGTCGGTAGAATGATAGAAAGGAGTTGGTGAGAGAGTATTCGGGAGAGTGGGAGAGAAAGGAGTGGGGAGAGTGGGAGAAAAGGAGTGTGGAGAAAGAAAAGTGGGGAGAGTGGGAGAGAGGAGTGGGGAGAGAGAGGAGTGGGGTTAGAGAGGAACGGGGAGAGAGAGGGAGTGGGGGAGAGTGGGAGAGAGACGGAGTGGGTAGAATGATAGAAAGGAGTTGGCTGAGAGGAGTGAGAGAGGGGGAGAGAAAGGAGTTGGGAGAGTGGGAGAGAAAGGATTGGGGAGAGAAGGTAGTGGGAAAGAGGAGTGGGGAGAGAGAAGGAGTGGGAGATAGAAAGAGTAGTGGGGACTGTGAGTGAGAGAGTGTGAGGAGAGAGAGTGGGTAGAGAGAGGGGAGTGGAGATAATGGGAGAGAGGAGTGTGGAGAGTGGGAGAGAGGAGTTGGGTGAGTGGGAAAGAGGAGTGGGGAGAGAGAGGGAGTTGGGAGAGTGAGAAAAAGGGAGAAAGGAGTGAGGAGAGTGGAAGAGAAGGGAGGTAGTGGGGAGTGGGGGATAGGGGGTGGGGAGAGTGGAAGAGAAAGAGTTGTGGGGTGAGTGGGAGAGAGGAGTGGGCCTAGAGTGGGAGAAAGGAGGGGGGCAAGAGAGGGGATGGGTGGGGGTGGGGAGAGTGGAAGAGAAAGAGTTATGGGGCGAGTGGGAGAGAAGAGTGGGCGGAGAGTGGGAGAAAGGAGTGGGGCGAGAGAGGGGATGGGGAGAGTGGGAGAGAGGAGTGTGGAGAGAGAGGGAGTGGGGAGAGTGAGAGAAAGGAGTGGGGGAGAGAGGAATGGGGAGAGTGGAAGAAAAAGGAGAGGGGAGAGAGTAGTGGAGAGAGTTGGAGAGGGAGAGGGAGTTGGGGATAGAGAGTAGTGGAGAGAGTGGAAGAGATTTGAAGAGAGTGGGAGGGAGTTGGGAGAGAGCATAGTGGGAAGAATTTGGGAGAGAGGAGTGCGGAAAGTGGGAGAGAGGAGTGCGTAAAAGTTGAGAGGGAGTGGGGAGAGTGGGAGAGAGTAGTTGGAAAGAGAGGGAGTGGGGAGAGTGAAAGAAAGGAGTGGGAGAGAGAGGAGTGGGGAGAGTGAGAAAGAAAGGAATTGGGAGAGTATGAGAGAAAGGAGTGGGGAGAAAGAGTAATGGGGAGATTGGGAGAAAGAAGTGGGGGAGAGTGGAAGAGAGGAGTGGGGAGAGAGAGGGAGTGGGGAGAGAGAAAGAAGTGGGAGAGAGAGGAATGGGGGGAGTTGGAGAGAGAGGAGTTGGGAGAGAGGAGTGGGAAGAGTGAGAGAAAGGAGTGAGGGAGAGAGGAGTGGGGAGAGTGAGAGAAAAGAGTGGAGAGAAAGAGTAGTGGGGAGATTGGGAGAGAGGGGATGGGAAGAGTGGGAATGAGAGGAGTGGGTAGAGTGAGAGAAAGGAGTGGGGGAGAGAGGAATGGGGAGAGAGGGAGAAAAAGGAGCGGGGAGAGGGAGTAGTGGGGAAAGTGGAAGAGAAAGTGGTTGGGAGAGTGAGAAAGACAAGTGGGGAGAGGGAGGGATTGGGGGATAGAGAGAGTAGTGGGGAGAAAAGGAGAGAGATTAGGGAGAGAGTGAAGAGAGAGAGAGAGTGGGGAGAGAGAGAGAGAGGAGTGGGGAGACTGGGAGAGAGCGGAGTAGGAAGAATCGGGGAGAGAGGAGTGTGGAGAGTGGAAGAGAGGAGTGCAGAGAGAGAGGGAGTGAGAGAGGAGTGGGGAGAGTTGGAGATAGGAGAGTGAGAGAGGGAATGGGGAGAGTGAGAAAGGGAAATAGGGGAGAGAGGAGTGGAAGAGTGAGAGAGAGAGTGGGAGAAAAAGAAGTCAGGAGAAAGAGTAGTGGGGAGATTGGGAGAGAGGGGATGGGGAGAGTGGGAGAGAAAGGAGTTGGTAGAGATGAGTGGGGAAGAGAGTAATGGGGAGAGTGGAAGAAAAAGGAGAGGAGAGAGAGTAGTGGAGAGAGTGAGAAAGAGGAGTGGGGAGTGATAGGGAGTTGGGGATAGAGAGTAGGGGAGAGAGTGGAAGAGAGAGTGGGAGGGAGTGGGGATAGAGAGAGAGAGGATGGGGAGAGTGGGAGAGAGCATAGTGGGAAGAATTGGGGAGAGAGGAGTGCGGAGAAGTTGAGAGGTAGTGAGAGGAGTTGAGAGAGTGGGAGAGAGAAGTGGGAGAGAGAGGGAGTTGGGAGAGTGAAAGAGAGGAGTGGGGGAGAGAGGAGTGGGGAGAGTGAGAGAGAAAGGAATCGGGAGAGTATGAGAGAAAGGAGTGGGGAGAAAGAGTAGTGGGGAGATTGGACGAAAGGCGTTGGGGGAGAGTGGAAGAGAGGAGTGGGGAGAGAGAGAGAAAGGAGTGGGAGAGAGTAATGGGGGGAGTTGGAGAAAGGAGTGGGAGCGGAGTAGGGAGAAAGAGGGAGTGGGGAGAGAGAGAAAGGAGTGGGAGAGAGAGGAATGGGGGGAGTTGGAGAAAGGAGTGGGAGAGAGAGGAGTGGGGAGAGAGAAGGAGTGGGGAGAGAGAGAGAAAGGAGTGGGGGAGAGAGGAGTGGGGAGAGTGAGAGAAAGAAAGGAGTGGGGAAAGTGGGAGAGAAAAGAGTGGGGAGAAAGAATAGTGGGGATATTGGGAGAAAGGGGATGGGAAGAGTTGGAATTAGAGGAGTGAGGAGAAAAGGGAGTGGGGAAAGTGAGAGAAAGGAGTGGGGGAGAGAGTAATGGGGAGAGTGAGGGAGAAAGGAGTGGGTAGAGGGAGTAGTGGGGAAGTGGGAGTGAAAGTAGTTGGGAGAGTGAGAAAGACAAGTGGAGAGAGAGAAGGAGTTGGGGATAGAGAGTAGTGGGGAGAGAGATTAGGGAGAGAGAGAGAGAGAGAGTGGGAAGAGAGAGAGGAGTGGGGAGACTGGGAGAGAGCAGAGTAGGAAGAATGGGGGAGAGAGGAGTGTGGAGAGTGGAAGAGAGGAATGTGGAGAAAGAGTGGGTGTGAGAGAGGAGTGGGGAGAGTGGGAGATAGGAGAGTGAGAGAGAGGGAATGGGGAGAGTGAGAAAGAGGAGTGGGGAGAGAGGAGTTGGGAGAGTGAGAGAAAAAGGAGTGGGGAGAGTGGGAGAGAAAGAAGTCGGGAGAAATAGTGGACAGATTCAGAGAGAGGCGATGGGGAGAGTGGGAGATAAAGGAGTTGGTAGAGAGGAGTGGAGAGAGAGAGGGGTGCAGAGAGTGGGAGTGAGGAATGCTGAGATTGGAGAGAGAGAAAGAGATTGAGAGAGAAAGGAGTCCGGAGAGTGGAGAGAGAGAGAGAGAAAGAGTGAGAGAGAGAAGTGGGGAGAGAGGGAGAGAAGAGTGGGAGAGTGGGAGAAAGGAGCAGAAAGGAGCAGAAAGTGAGGAGAAGGAAGAGTGAGAGTGGGGAGCATGAGATAAAAGAGTGGGGGAGAGAAGAATGGGGAGAGTGGGAGAGAAAGGAGTTGGGAGAGAGAGAGGAGTGGGGAGAGTGGGAGAGAGTAGTTGGGAAAGTGGGAAAGAGGAGTGGGGAGAGGGAGTTCGGAGAGTGGGAGAGACGAGTGAGGGTAGAGTTGAAGAAAGGAGTGGGGCGAGTGGGAGAGAAAGGAGTGGGGGGAGAGAATAGTGGGGAGAGTGGGAGAGAGGATGTGGAGAGTGGAGAGATAGAGGGAGGGAGAGAGAGATGAGTGGGGAGAGTGGAAGAGAAAGGAGTGGGGAAAGTGGGAGAGAAAGGAGCGGGGAGAAAGAGTAGTGGGGAGATTAGGAGAGAGGAGTGGGGGGAGAGAAGAGTGGGGATAGTCGGAGAGAAAGGAGTTGGGGTGAGTGGGAGAGAGGAGTGGGTAGTGTGGGAGAGAGAGGAGTTGGGAGAGAGATGGATTGGGGAAAGTGAGAGAAAGAAGTGGGGGAGAGAGGAGTGGGGAAAGTGGGAGAGAAAGAAGTGGGGAGAGTGGGAGAGAAAGGAATGGGAGAGATGAGTGGGGAGAGTGGGAAGGTGGGAGAGACGAGTGGGGGTAGAGTTGAAGAAATGAGTTGGGCGAGTGGGAGAGAAAGAAGTGGGGAGAGTGAATAGTGGGGAGAGTGGGAGAGAGGATGTGGAGAGTGGAGAGAGAGAGGATGGGAGAGAGAGAGGAGTGGGGAGAGTGGGAGAGAAAGGAGTGGGGAGAAAGAGTAGTGGGGAGATTGAGAGAGAGAGGTAGGGAGAGAGAGAGGAGTGGGGAGAGTGGGAGGGAAAGGAGTGGGGAAGGTGGGAGAGAAAGGAGTGGGGAGAAAGATTAGTGGGGAGATTTGGAGAGAGGAGTTGGGGGAGAGAAGAGTGGGGATAGTGGAAGAGAAAGGAGTGGGGTGAGTGGGAGAGAGGAGTGGGTAGTGTGGGAGAGAGAGGAGTTGGGAGAAAGATGGATAGGGGAAACTGAGAGAAAGAAGTGGGAGAGAGAGAGGAGTGGGAAAGAGGGAGAGAAAGAAGTGGGGAGAGTGGGAGAGAAAGGAGTGGGAGAGATGAGTGGGGAGAGTGGGAGACACGAGTGGGGGTAGAGTTGAAGAAAGGAGTTGGGTGAGTGGGAGAGAAAGGAGTGGGGAGAGAGAATAGTTGGGAGAGTGGGAGAGAGGATGTGGAGAGTGGAGAGAGAGAGGTAGGGAGAGAGAGAGGAGTGGGGAGAGTGGGAGGGAAAGGAGTGGGGAAGGTGGGAGAGAAAGGAGTGGGGAGAAAGATTAGTGGGGAGATTTGGAGAGAGGAGTTGGGGGAGAGAAGAGTGGGGATAGTGGAAGAGAAAGGAGTGGGGTGAGTGGGAGAGAGGAGTGGGTAGTGTGGGAGAGAGAGGAGTTGGGAGAAAGATGGATAGGGGAAACTGAGAGAAAGAAGTGGGGGAGAGAGGAGTGGGAAAGAGGGAGAGAAAGTGGGGAGAGTGGGAGAGAAAGGAGTGGGAGAGATGAGTGGGGAGAGTGGGAGAGTGGGAGACACGAGTGGGGGTAGAGTTGAAGAAAGGAGTTGGGCGAGTGGGAGAAAAAGGAGTGGGGAGAGTGAATAGTGGGGAGAGTGGGAGAGAGGATGTGGAGAGTAGAGAGAAAGAGGGAGGAGTGGGGAGAGTGGGAGAGAAAGGAGTGGGGAGAAAGAGTAGTGGGGAGATTGGGAGAGAGGAGTGGGGGGAGAGAAGAGTGGGGATAGTGGGAGAGAAAGGGTGTGTTTTATAATGTTTGTTACGTATTACATACTTAGGTAAGATACAGTACAAATCTACTTTGTAAAATATTTGAATTTTGATTAGATCTAAGTATGGGGAATCTGCTGCCGGATATGATATGAAGGTTAAAGTTACTCAAATGCAAAGTCAAGAGATGAAAAATATTGGAACCCAAATGAATACCTTGTCTCAGGGTGAAAAAGTCTATTACTTAAGAAAGACCTATCACCAAAAGTTTAGGCCAAGGGCAAAGTTCATCAGAAGTAGGTTAAATCTCAGGATCACGGGCAACGGGTGTAAATTATTAATACCCAACGGAAGGTAATGTTGCAAGGAATACATCTGTGAAGTTTAAAAGCTTACAAAATAAACCATTCTCAAGTAATGATCAAGGTAATTTTTTTTTAAGTAGAACAAACTTCAAGGTCAAAGGGTCAAAACTGTTGTTACATGTACTCAAACACTCACTCTTAAGAAAAATGTGGTCAAAGTTAAAGTTTGATAAAAAAAAAATCTATTTTGTTGAAGGGTACTCATCTTCTATCGCCTCTTATACCACTGAAAAAAATTACCGGTATTGATACTTACATAGATTATTTATTACATAATGACACTGTGGCCTCCTAGTTTACTTTTCGATCTGACATTTATTTTTGGTCTCCCAGAGATAAACATGGAATGTGTATCTATTTGTAGCAGTTAAGTAAAATAAGGGTTTTATAGAAGTTTATATAATTATATAAAATTGAGTACTGAAAGTAGTTGGAACCTCCACTTCTAGATGTAGGGTTTTCGAGTTCGAAGAACTTTAGCCCCCCTCCCCCTTCAAAAACGAAGCTTAATGCCTGAAGCATCCTTATAATCAGAGGGTTCAAAATTGTTTAATTGAAGTCCATGTGTTTTTGAAGGTTAGATAACTATGAAAAAATAAAAATCAGGTCTAGTACAATAAAAAAAACATTATTCTTAATAATCACAAGTACGATGTAGGGCCAAAAAATTAACACTTGCGGGACATTTTTGTTTTCTTTTTTTTCGTTTGTTTAGTTATTCTTTTTCAAAGAAAATTGACAGTACATGATCTATAAAGAATATCCGCTGTAAAAAATAACGATCGGGTTAGAGCGAGTCATAAATATGATGACGTCATAATAAGATACGTCATAATGCATTCAACGTCACAAAGGTTGCGAACCATTTCTGTCGACCAGAAAACATTCGGATTAATCTCTGCGACATTAATCTTAAAGTATGTAGTGGAGAGAGAGAGGGAGGGAGAGAGAGAGGAGTGGGGAAAGTGGGAGGGAAAGGAGTGGGGAAAGTGGGAGAGAAAGGAGTGGGGAGAAAGAGTAGTGGGGAGATTTGGAGAGAGGAGTTGGGGGAGAGAAGAGTGGGGATAGTGGGAGAGAAAGGAGTGGAGGTGAGTGGGAGAGAGGAGTGGGTAGTGTGGGAGAGAGAGGAGTGGGGAGAAAGATGGATTGGGGAGAGTGAGAGAAAGAACTGGGGGAGAGAGGAGTGGGGAAAGTGGGAGAGAAAGAAGTGGGGAGAGTGAGAGAGAAAGGAGTGGGAGAGATGAATGGGGAGAGTGGGAGAGAGGAGTGGGGAGAGAGATGGATTGGGGAGAGTGAGAGAAGGAAGTTGGGGAGAGAGGAGTGGGGAAAGTGGGAGAGAAAGGAGTGGGGAGAGTTGGAGAGAAAGGAGTGGGGAGAGTGGGAGAGAGGAGTGGGGAGAGTGGGAGAGAGGAGTGGGAGAGAGAGGGAGTGGGGATAGTGAAAGGAGTGGGGGAGAGAGAGTAGTAAGGAAAGTAGGAGAGAGGAGTGGGAATAGAGAGGAGTGGGGGGAGAGAGAGAGGGAGTGGGGGAGAAAGAGAGAGGGAGTGGGGAGAGTCAGAGAGAGACCCTCGCTAATAATGCCAAAATTAAATCCTCGCTAAAAATTTTACTTTCGTATGGTACAATGTACTTACGATACTTTCAAAAGTCCAATTCAACAATACATGTATACAGATAAAGGGTAGAGCAAAGGCGGACCTATAGAAACATTATTTATAAGTGGGATTTGGTGTAATTGAGTATAGATACATGGAACATCCCCTATTAACTTGTCACATCCCCATTGGTCCTATGCATTGATCACGTAGACGGATGATTCAGAAGTCAAAATTTAATTAGTTTTAAACAAGCTAATTCAAAGAATTTGTGTCCCCTGCTTTAAAAGAAGATTTTTTGTCCTATATTTTCCTGTTAAACATTGATTGTCCATTGTGGACCCACATCTCCAACGGAGTCATGTTTTGAACAAACTTGAATCTACACCACTTGAGGATGCTTCCATATAAATATGACCAACCATGGCTTTGGTGTTCTTGAAAAGAAGATTTTTAAAGATTTTTTTCCAAAATATTCCTATGTAAACCTTTGAATGTTAATTGTGGCCCCATCCTATCCTGGGGGGTCATGATTTGTACAAACTTGAAACTACACCACCTGCAGATGCCTCCATATAAATATGACCAATAATGACTTCACTGTTCTTGAGAAGAAAAATTTTAAAGATTTTTCCTATATATTCCTTTTATGTAAAACTTTGTTCTTCTGTTGTGGCCCCACCCTACCCTAAGGGGTCATGTTTTGAACAAACTTGAAGCTACACCACCTGAGGATGCTTCCATATGAATATCACCAATCATGGCTTTGCTGTTCTTGAGAAGAAGATTTTTAAAGATTTTCCCTATATCTTTCAATGTAAAACTTTGGTCGGCCATTGTGGCAGTAAAAAAAATCAGTTTCATCTTTTATGGCCCAGTGGGTTTTGAGAAGAAGATTTTTTAAAATTGCCATTCATTTTTCAATAATTCATACCGTATAACGGGTAATTTCTACTGCTGTAAATTTTTATGAATTTCTGTTGAAATAGGGTGATTTTATTTTTTACGCGTTAAATTTTAGGAATTGAGCATGTCCGAAAAAATTAAAATCATCAGAGGTGGAGTTCCAGATCAATGTTTTAGAAATTTTAATGCGTTAACATACATATACGAGGGGTGATCAAAAAGTTCGCGAACTAATTGAATAACTTCCGAAAAAGAAATGATATGGGGTTTCAGTGTTGAAAATGTTTCAAAGTAGTCCTCTCCTACTTTAATGCGCATCTGCAACCATTCTGCCCATGCACGGATCACATGATATAGGTGATCACGTGACATGCTCTTAAGCGTTCTGTCACAGAAGCTTTTAATTTTTTCGGACTCTTATATTTCTTACCATGCAAGTTATTTTTTGCAACAAAAACAGTCCATTTGTCAGAAATGGCCTTATCTCTGCAATAGTTTGGGTGGATAATGATATTCTTTTGCAGAATGAGCATGGTGACCATCAAAACCCAAGTCCTCGGTCTTTTGAGCGTCGTTTATTTCATGTGGATAAAGTATGTGCCTTCACTTTATCATATCTGATATGTTTAAAGTCTAAAGTAAACAATGTTTTAGGGATTTGATAATTATATTATTGTTAAGATATTCATCTATTTTTCTAACTGTAAGTTAACAATCTTTCAAATCAAATTGCTTAACAAAGGACATGTCTCTCTCCCAGTTTGCTTTCACTGGGCAACAGAACAAACATCATTTTTAAACATCTCCCTTCCTTAACTTAAACAATCAATCCAAATAATGACAAAACTTATGGCAAGTACTTTGTGTTCATAAACCATGTACAAATTATTATAAACTTCTACAAAGGAATTTTTATGATATATGTTTAACTTTACAGCCGTTCGTTTCTCAAATACAACTGAGTCAACCATTATTTGTCACAAGTGATCTACCTTATGACGTCATTTTCACATTGTGACGTCACAAACACAGGGCAAAATGTTCCATTACATATGCTATTTATAGAACATGTGTATGACTCTATGTGTGTCAAATTTCATTCTGATCTGAATTGCGGTTTTTTAAATATAGAGATAGTTCGTGAACTTTTTGATCACCCCTCGTACGTGTTTTAAATGAAAAAAAATTAATAAAAATGAAATTGTTCCCGTGATAACAAGTGTTGATTCCTTAATTGATATGTTTATTTATTTAAATACTTTTATATATCACATGCCTTGAATTTATTCCTTTGTCAATTAATACACATGTTCATGCATCATTATTGTTGCGCACCATGTGCCCATCTTCATTTTAATGAAAACGAAGAGAGACAACTCAAGGCATGATTAAGTTGACAGAATTACAGGGGACATTAAATACGATGCATTAAAATGTCAAAGTTTTTACTGGAAGCAAATAAAAAGAGGGTACCTGTAAAGTGCGAAACGAAATAGAAACGAAACGAAACAAACTGAAACGAAACGAAATCTGCCGAAACGAAACGAAATCTACCGAAACGAAACGAAACCTACCTAAACGAAACGAAATCAAGACGAAACAAAACGAAATCAAAACGAAACCTGCCGAAATGAAACGAAACAAAACTTTTAGAATGTTAATATGGTCTATCTTTTACTTCCTATGAAATTTATATAGTTCAAGCACCACAGGCAATTGTTTCGCTTCAAGTTCTTACATAGGCGTCGGAAGGAAATTGAAAGTTGGGGGGGGGGGCTTAACCAACAAAAAGGTAAACTCCAGTTTTCAATGCCTATGTAATATATATCTTTGCAAGAAAGTGGGGATGGAGGCTAACCCCTCCTCCCCGCCGCTTCCGACACCTATGTCATATTTTTTAATATCTTACTGAATAATTTACCTACTTAAAAATGACATCGTTCGCTTCGAGAGACTTTTTACTTGTCAGTTAAATAGTTTAAGACGTCTATGGTCAAGCCTCTTTATTGCAAACCACTCCTTTCTTCCTCCAAAATTACCTCGATAAAAATAGGACCGTATGTACGTAGAAAGGATACACAAGATTTCGGTTGGAGTTACATGTATAATAGAACAAAAAAAAAAAAAACAGACACCTTGGAATGGAATACTAAATACTCTTAGTCTCTGGTTTATCCTATGTTTTAAGACATTCGCAATACAACAGTACAGTGACTTTATTTCGACCCGTACATAAACGAGCCTTTACATGTAACACATCAATTTTGATAGATATGTTGAATCTAGATAAATAAGGACTGAAAATAAGAGTAAGATATAAAAATTAGAAAATAATGCACATATTGAAACTATACATGCATAGTACGCTCGTGCATATTTGCAGCTTGCAAACACGTAAATGCATCATTAGACTGAGAAGGGAGCATAATTTATCGGTAATTAAATTTTATATTAACAAGTGCTTGAAGTATATGAATTTTATTTGAAGTAAAAAAAAAAGTCCACATGTAGTTACACATTTATAATTATATACATGTACCTTGATTAAAAAAAACATTTTGATAGTGTTGTTTCGTTTCGTTTCGTTTCGGCAGGTTTCGTTTTGATTTCGTTTCGTTTCGTCTTGATTTCGTTTCGTTTCGGTAGGTTTCGTTTCGTTTCGGTAGATTTCGTTTCGTTTCGGCAGATTTCGTTTCGTTTCAGTTCATTTCGTTTCGTTTCTATTTCGTTTCGCACTTTACAGGTACCCAATAAAAAGAAGAAAGGGTCAAAGTCTTGAAAAACGAATATAATTTGAAGACTTCAGTCTGTAATAATTAAGCCATTATCAGAAATTATGCGTCCCGTAAGAGGAACCATGCAGGTAATTGATGGTGTTTGTATAATTTTTTGTGCTTTAATTAAGATTAACTTGTTTGATCCTAATCGATAATCAATTAAAAAGTTCCCCAAAATACCAATGAGCGTCAGTACTAATTCTATAGCCTCCAGGTACTTAGCTAAATGGCAATGATAGCATTGAAATACTCTCTTAATACGATGTTCAAAATTTAGGTGAGGTTTTTTTTTTTACTTCTGTGAAATTTAACATGTTTAAATTTTACGGATTTATAAAACTCCTTAAAAAATAGTAAAAATTAGCAGCACATAAAAAATACCCATTATACGGTAATTATCTCCCCTTGGAAAGGGGACATGGCCTTTCATTTGTACATACTTGAATCCCCTTTACCCAAGGCACCTTTGCGGCAACTTTAGTTGAAATTGGTTAAATGGTTCTTGAGAAGATGAGAATGTGAAAATTTTACAGCAACAACAACAATGAAGACGGACAACGGACAAATTTTGATCAGAAAAGCTCACTTGAGCCTTCATCTCAGGTGAGCTTAATTCATTAGGACAAATTTTATTGATCTGTAGAGACATTATAAAGGATTAGGGGTGGATATAGTAATAGAGGTTGGTTAAAAAAAAATGTCTAGAATCTCAGGGGGTGAAATGTAGCTGATTGACAAATGCTGGAAAGTGGAGAAATTCTCCTTAACCTTGCGCAGAAAATCTTGCACTGTAAATGAATTGCACAATATTTGGAATCTGTAGTGTTATGGTCAGAGAAAAATATACCCGTATACAACCACAATGCTTCAGTTCTGCAACTAGTTTATTGGAATTACATGTTCCATAACACATGTAGAGTTACATGTACCATAACACATATGTGGCGGTCAGCCGGGTTTGATCGCCGATGGCCAGATAGCTCAGTCAGTAGAGCACCTGACTGGAAATTCAGGAGGCCCGGGTTCAAATCCCGGTCTGGGCCACTGTATTTTTCTCCTCTCCCATTACATTTGGTGCCGTGCCATGCCCTGGAAGTGACAGGTGAGAAGCCTACCAGGGATGAGCCTGGGTTGTCATATTCGGGGGCCAGAGACCTTTAAGGAGGGAAGAATGTGGCGGTCAGCTGGGTTTGATTGCCGGCAGCCAGATACTGTAAACGTGGAAATTTTGACGATGTGCTAATTTTGACTATATTGACGATTTTTCTTTTCTCGTCAAAATTTACACTCGTCAAACTTCATATCTCATTGAATGTAAACAAGTGTATCAAATACTGCATGCGTAATTATCACGCCGACCGCTTATAATGAACAAATTACAAGGCAATTTATTTAATCAAATCCAACACACTTAGATAGTTTGTACAATCTTACACACTGTAGTTTGTCTGTAAAAAAATTAAATTTTAGTGATTCCACGCTGCCTTAGTATGTTTGTGAATTCAAAGATACATAACTCTTGATTAAATAATTCGTCAAAATTAACACTCGTCAATTTTTGTAAACAAAAAATCGTCAATTTTTCAACTCGTCAATATAACCACGTATACAGTAGTTCAGTAGGTAGAGCCCCTTACCAAAGATTCAAGGGGCATGGGTTCGAATCCCAGTCTGGTCCACTGTATTTTTCTCCTCTCCTGTTACACATGTATCAGTCAAACATATGGAATGCCATAGCTGTCTTAAGGTATGGTACATCATGTTACATACTCTGTGTTTATGTAGACTGTCGACTTAATTGATTGGCTATTATACATTTACTGCATGATAGTGAGGGAAATATGAAGACTTATTCAGCCAAGAAAAATCATATTCCCCGAGGGCTTCGCCCGAGGGGAATATGATATTTCTTGGCTGAATAAGTCTTCATGTTTCCCGAACATTCATGCAATGAATTGTTTATTATACCGAAACAAGCAAAACCTTTGAAATGTAACATAAACTTTCAAATTCGGCACCGCTTTCAAATTCACTCATTTTTTACGTAAAGTTACTATAAAACCATTTGGTCAACACATAATCATCAGTTT
Source organism: Saccostrea glomerata (assembly GCA_003671525.1). Taxonomy (NCBI): domain Eukaryota; kingdom Metazoa; phylum Mollusca; class Bivalvia; order Ostreida; family Ostreidae; genus Saccostrea; species Saccostrea glomerata. The sequence goes on from PRKT01000046.1 coordinate 1,225,909, forward strand.
TGTGACGTAAACCAGGCTATTGTGACGTCTACTTCTCTCGGGAGTTTTCGTTCAACGAACGAGAACTATATTGCGGGAAAATACACTAGGTGTTCCGAAGAGGTGGAATATGATGAAAAGCGTGCCGACCGCCGGGAAATATGAAGTTTTACGGCCCGATCATGTGATAACTTAAAACCAATCAGATAACGCCTTGTTTAGAATATTTATAATGAGGTTTAATAATATATTTTACAGTGTACCCGTGTTCAGTGGGTATTTGAACAGTTACCACTTGACCAATTTTTTTCATTTCTAAAGAAAATGATGTGTCATTATAATGACAACCAATGTTCTAAAGATAAATCAAAATGTTCCATTCAAACTAAAAGTTTTACCACTTCTTATGAACATGACCATGATGACTAAGTGATAACTTGATATTGTACATGTGATGTAGGATATTTCCAAATTATTTCAATACATAGAATGAAACTCACCTTCTTAATTTTATTTGCTTCTATTTGCTTTGTCTTTTTTGGAGCAATTACTCGAGCTGTCAAAAAATGTAAAATATATAAACAAATAAGCACATGGCAAAACAAAACAAAATAGGGTCGGGTTAGGAATGCGTAAAGATAACAAATGCATTATTAAATTATTTTATATATTCGCGTTTGCGAAGGTTTATTTAATAAGTTTTGTCCATTTTAAAGATCTTAACCTCCTCTTTTAGGTCCTGAGTTTTTATTTTTATGGCTTTGTTTCCCTTTAACTCCTTTTGGAAGACTTCCTTTCGACTTAAATTTTCCCTGCGCCATATTTATCGGGTGATTCTAAATATTGAAGGGGTGATCTGCATCAATGAATATTTTTCTAATTAATACTGAAAGAGCCTTAAATATAACATTTGTTAGAAAACATTTATAGAAATATATAATTTTAAACTGAATTGATAAAATTTTAACTCAATAGTGTTTGTTGATACTAAAAAGATTTTGCAAGTAACAATCCTTAACCCCCTTCGGGAAAAAATGAATCCAGCCAAAATTAGTAAAATTGGAATCAAGTGTGTTGAATGAATGACAGCTAGATGCTGATGTAAGTATTTTTTCAGTTTCATCTTATTTCTGACAATCTTTGCATGTTTTTCTCATTCCAATAATTTTTAATCATTCTAGGTTAAGCCGTCCTATTATCTTTCCTTCCGAAATAGCAATATCCAGGAATGTAAAATCCAAGGACACTCCCCTCAGTTGGTAAATAAAATAAACATTCCCTACCAAACTTTACCTTTTCAAGTTTTAAGATCTAATACAGTGCAAACATGAGAAATATATTATAAAATATATTTGTTCATTCCAGTATAGGTCAAGCTGCAAATTTCTGATTCTTAATGCATGCATTTCATTTATCTAATCAATTTTATCATTTAGGCCTATGTCGTGCTGTTGTGATATATTTATGGATCTTGAATCTGAGAGAACAATACCATGCTAATTTCAGACTAAGATTTATATGTTAGCTTGAATAGATAATCAGGGAAGTAGATTACTCTCAAAAATTTACTGCAGCAGCACAATAATTATACAGTCAATATATATAGACCCCAAAACCCTTAGTTTTGCTAAAGAGGATCTTTAATTACAATGTAATAATAATTTTTTATAAATCATAAAACATAGGAAAGGGGAATTAAAGATAAGAGAAATAGTTTTCATATGGCTGCTCTTTGAAGATTATTAATGTATATCATGTGGCACTTGAATTCATGTTAATGGAGTATTATGTTAATCAAGTTGGATTAAAATTTTTATTCCTTTTGTATAATATTCATGATTGCCATTTACTCATTCATATTCCTTTCAGGCTGGAAAAATGTTTCTTGATCTCTAGCTGCTTGCGTAACATAGAGTAAGAAATGGCTGAGACCAAAGAAACTCTTGTTGTGAATGGATCAGGAGAACAAAAGTCTCCAGTGAGACGCATGCATTCAGCAACAGCCTTCACCGTGAGTGTGACCAAATCTGATGCTCCACATTTTGATCCTTACAAAACACTGGAAAGATCCCAGTCGGAAGCTGCTCTTCTAAAAAATCCACATGGTGCCATAAAAGCTGAAGATGGAGTGGCAGAAACATTCTCCGAGCAAGAAATGGGAACTGATGGAATGGACTTTGGGGCCCATAATGTGTCTGAATGTTCAAAAGTATACTTAGATTTGTCCACTGCTGAGGCCTATGAAAATATTAATGAGCAACTTCCCTATCCAACTTCACTGTTTAGAACTGGGTCGGGTAGATTATTAGAAACAATCCCACAGGATGAGGAACTGCAAACAGATGATGTTCGATTCAGCCTCATGGGAGAAAGATCCATTTCCACGGAGAGTAATTCCAGTGCTAGTAGCCTTGATGAAAGGGCATCCAAGTCCCACATGAAATCCCTAACTATAAAAGAGGAATCTTCCAGATACACAGTCTCCAGTTCATACTCCAAGGTTGGCAAAAGGTCTCCAGATTACACAACTAAAGCAAAAACCAACATGAAATCCACCTTCCAGGCTTTCTCCATAAACATTAAGCAGAAAATTAAGCAACTTCAGATGGGATCTGTTCAGGAGCAGATTCAAGCCATGAGGGAGATCAGTGTTATCATAGATCAGGCCTGGGCCATACCAAGTTTTGGCAGAGACTTGGCCTATGGATTGTGTGATATTCTGAGGAATGAAAAAGCGCTTGATATAATTGTTAAGAACTGTGCATCCCCCTCTAGTGATCTGATGAAAGCCTCGGCAAAACTGCTTGATAAAATCCTGACCACCGGAAACAGAAAAAGGGTATCAGAAATAGGCCTTGACATTGTGGTTAAAATGGCTGTTTCGTCGAAGGGGGAAACAGAAATGGCCCGAGTTGTCACTGGTATATTAGAGAGTCTCTTTAAGATATCAGAGGATGTTTGTGCTAAGCTGATATCCTTGGGAGGGTTAGATGTTATCGTGTTTTGGTGTAGAAGTAATGACCGTTCCACCCTCAGGCATTGTTCCATGGCTGTAGCCAACATGGCCTTGTATGGAGGAAGGGAAAACCAGGAAGAGATGACCAAACACAAAGTCCCTGAGTGGTTGTTCCCCTTGGCCTTCAATGATGACGATGGGGTTCGGTACTATGCCTGTCTGGCTATAGCCATCTTAGTGGCCAACAAGGAGATAGAGACTGTAGTTCAGAACTCGGGGACTCTGGAGGTGGTTCTACCATTTTTAACCAGTCATACCCCTAGTCAGTTTGCCCGCATGGAATTGTCCCACCAGCAAGGCCGCTCCAAGGACTGGCTGAAGCGTCTCGTGGGCCTGCTGTCCAGTAAGAGGGAGGAAGCCCAAGCCTTGGCTGCTTTCCACTTTGCTATGGAGGCTGGAATAAAAATGGAACAGGGTAAAAAAGAGGTATGTCTATTGAAATCTGTAAATGCTATCATTTGTTAAACTTTATGAATCTTATCCATGAATAAAAAATTTTGTTTTTTGTTTTATTTTTATTTCAATGTCTTTAGGTATTCTATGAAATTGGAGCCATTGAACCCTTGAAATGTTTGGCAAGTAGTCCCAACCCCACTACCTCAAAACTGGCATCGGAGGCCTTGAGAACCATTGGAGAGGAGCTACCCCATAAGTTATCACAACAGGTGCCCATCTGGAATGTTGAGGATGTAGTCTTCTGGGTCAACAGAGTAAGTTTATGGAAGAAGTGTTACACCAGTAGGACCTCAGTACTAGATTGCTTATGTTCATGCAGACATATATATAGATTTAATTTGACATGTATAGAAACATGTACTAGGTTCTCCAAGATGACAAAATTAGTTTTAAACAAGTTATTTTGACACTTTGAACCTGGTGTGGAATCCACATAGTGTAAGGATGGTTGGGATGGATTTGGTTTTTGAAAGATTTTTTTAAAGTGAGTGATACATGCATCATCAATAACATTTTGATGTATTTTTGTAGACTGGCTATGATGAGTATACAGACCGCTTTGCCAGATGTAAGGTAGATGGAGACCTTCTGCTGACGTTGACAGAGGCAGACCTTGCCTGTAGCTTAGGGATGGATTGCAGAATCACTCAGAAAAGGTTTGGATATTGTGTGATACTGGTAAAGAGAGAATAACTTTTATGCAAATTCAAACCATCAATCAAGTTCCATCAAATGCTGTTGTTGAAATAAAGTTTTTGATTCATTGAGTATTTTTTCCCCTAATAGATTTTTGAGAGATGTCAAAGATTTGAAAATTAAAGCAGACTACACATCATGTGACCCAACAGGGCTCAGTGATTGGCTGCAAGAAATTGGTTCTGAGTACAGGCAGTATACCTACACCCTTGTAAATAACGACATTGATAAGAACTACCTGATGCAGATGACTGATGAAGACCTTAAGGATTGCGGCATCACTAACAGCATCCATAGAAAAAAGATTTCACAGAAAATTTCAGGTACTTGTTAATGTTTCCTTATTTATTGTTCCTTATTTCTTGTAAAAGGTGCACCATTTATTTCAAAACAATCATGAAACTGCATGTCAAAGCTTAACTGTTTTCTTCTTTTTCAATTTATATAGTTTTATAAATTAATTTAATGATTTAATAATTGATTTGACCTAAAGATATAAAATTAATTAATTTTCATTATTGATTAAATTACAGGTACATTTTACATGTAACTTTTTTTCTTATGTGTATGTAATCGTTGCATGTGATTTTAATTTTTCAATTTAGTTTGCCTCACATGGTGAATTCAAGTTTTGTTTCATTTGCTTAATTAATTTTATCTAGGGCCTAACTGCAAACATCTCTTTGATGCTGAGGTATTAAAAGTGTCTTTAAAATTCTGGTGCTAGTGGGTGAAGGTTTTGTTATAAGTAAAGAAAAGGCAACCACATCTACACATGTAATGTATCATGTGTACAGGATGGTATGAGCATATTTGTTTTGGGAAACCAATATATGTATTTCTTTTTTACCATTCTCAAAATTCTCAAAATTATCAGAGAGCAAGTCTGTGAATTATAACTATGGTTCATATTGTCAAAACGTCTGTGAATTATAACTATGGTTCATATTGTTAAAACTTCTACATTTATTTGGCATCTAGTTGTAGATAGTTAAACTTTAATATTTGCTATAATGAATTTGTGAACATTTCTTTCTTTTATGGTACAATATTTAAAATATGGCGTGCAACTTCATTAATGATATTGTGTTTATAGTACAAAAATAATTGGTATGCATCAAAGGATATGTTTAGAATTCATTCTGGAGCAAACCAATGAAATAAAAAAAATTCAATTACAATTTACATGTTTTATAGGTAGACATTTAATACATGTAATGTGGATTTGATTGCCTTTTGTTTAACTTGTTTACACTTTCATGAAAGGTGTAGATTTTTTTCTCTCTTTTTTCCTATGCTTTCTCACAGAAGATTCCATGTACAATATCCAAGCTAAAACACAAGGTAACTCAGTGAATGCTCAATATCTTCCTTCAAAATCACCTTGCCTGGAATAGAGCAACTATGAGATTAAACCAATTTGTTTTGTTTTATCTCCCTAAATGTTCAGGAAATGCTTGACTGAGCTTGATGTTTCAGATTTAAACTATAGGCTTTTAAGTTTTATGAAATTTTATTTTATTTTTTATTTTTGGTTGTTGTAAGACAAATATTTTCATTTAGACGATAATTTTGAATATTTATCAGTGTTGTCTGAACATGCTGAACATGCAGTTTGAATATATGCTCAGAACAATTTTTAAAATTTATTTGAAGAAATATGGTTCAAAAATTTACTTTATGCCACAAATCTATTGATAAATCTGATTACAGTTAAAGCGAAATTATACTATCTACCCAATGCTCTTTAGTTGAATATATCCTTATTAAATGCACTTAAACCCCTATTTTCTGGGAGAGAAAAGTTGATTCAATTAGAATATTACAGCATGCAGAAAGACCTTGATATATGATAAATATGAAAAGTGGTGGGGACTCTCTTTCCTTTCCCCTACACAACCAATGTTCTGAAAACCCAAAATGCACTTGATACCTGGTGGTTTAGATTGTACATTGTGTCAAGGTTTTGTTTTGTTTTACTTGTTATTTTCGTTTCTGTCATCTTCTGCACTGCAAACCCAACCTATTATCCTAGAGAAATACTTCAGGTTATTGTACTTAATTGGTACATGTATAAATGTCATTAATTAAACCAAGTTAATAACATTAATATTACATGTTTGTATATATCTAGAAGAATATAATTATACATGTACATGAACTTATATTATTATGTACTTATATTATTATACAAATATACAAGTACTTGTATGCACTTTCTTAGGGCAGATAAGACCAACAGTACAAATATTACTCATGCAAACATATTGGTCTGATTAAAAATCAAATCTTCCTCTAGTTACTTTATTCTGGTGGTCCACTCAACTGCCAAATAAAGGAGTTAGTGAATCCAATTATTCATACTGACTTTTAACTTTTTCTATTACAGATATTGTTCTTAATGAAAAGTTCATGCAAAAACTAAATCAAACTATATAATTATTATGAAATTTAAGGAATCACTGTCTAGTTAGTATAGTATGCCAGGGCATCAACGATAGTGGGAAACATGGGATAATTTCCATAACGGACAAAGTCCGTTATGCATAAATTATCCCATGTTTCCCACTATCGTTGATGTCCCTGGCATACTATACTAACTAGACAGTGATTCCTTATATTTCCATTTCATTGTGAAATAAAATTGTAGATTTAGACTTAAAAAATGTAGACATAGACTTAAATTACATGAGGACTTCCATGCCAATTTCAAATAGTCCGCCCACTGACGCCAAATTCATAGCCAGCTGCATTTACATGCATAATTGGCCTCCTTAGCGTCAGACACAGAGACAGATGCGCACGAGATTTGCATGCATATAAGGCCTCCTTAGCTCCTAATCTATCGACCTGCCTAATTTACATTCCTGCAGAATTATCAAGAAATAAACTCCAACAACTTTCAAAGAGTTATCACAGAGAACAAAATTAGAAATGGAAATATTACTACATATGTATTTCTAATTTTTTTCTCTCTGATAACTCTTTGAAAGTTAGCAGTGTTGATTTCTTGATAATTCTATCAGAATGTAAATTAGGCAGGTCGATAGGTCAGAAGCTAAGGAGACCTAATACGCCTGCAAGTATTGTGCACACCTGTCTCTGTGTCTGACGCTAAGGAGGCCAAATATGCATGTAAATCTTGTGCGGCTGCCTTTGTGTTTGACGTCACTGGGCAAGGACTATTGAAATTGGCATGGGAGTCAGTCCCCATGTAATTTAAATCTATGTCTAAATTTTTAAAGTACAAATCTACAATTTGATTTCACAATGAAATAGAAATTTAAGGAATCACTGTTTAGTAAGTATAGTATGCCAGGGACATCAACGATAGTGGGAAACATGGGATAATTTATGCATAATGGGCAAAGCCCTTTATGCAAATTATCCCATGTTTCCCGCTATCGTTGATGCCCTGGTACACTATACTAACTAGACAGTGATTCCTTAAACAACTACCAGGTATATAAATATAACTCCATGTTATACATCAAATAACAAGTGATTTTATTACCACTAGAGTAATATACATTTACATGTATGACAGCCATATAAACATAATTCTATTCATTTGCTGTTTTTGAGATGATCAAGCTACCATACCTGAAGAGTATAACATTTAGATTACAGTATATACTCGCCTATAAGTCAGATTTTTGGGAGTTTAACTTTGATCCAAAACTCTATGTCCGACTTATAAGAGAGATATAAAGATATTGGTATTTTAGAAGGTCAATATTTCTAATATAAGCTTAAAAAATACAACTGACTTATAGGCGAGCATATACGGTACTGTACTTCAAGGGTTGTCATTGTACATGCATTGACTGTAGAAACAGCAATAATTGTTTTGGTTTAAGATTCTATTCTAAAATAATACAAACTTAATGATATCACTTGATTGAAGACCTAGCCGTATACAATGAAAGGTGCAGGATAACATCATTGTGGGAATTTGTTCTGGGTCTGGTATAGAAAAAAAAATGTTATGTTCACTCAGAAGTTGAGCACAGGTGTCGAAATTCATAATTAATTGTAGCAATTGAAAGGTTGTTATCTATTTTTGATTTTGTTGAATTAAAAAAAAAATCCATGTCATGTTCACATGAAAAGTTTTGTAACAATATTTGATCTCAACCAATCACTGCATCAGAGGGCTAGGAATTTTTCAATCATATATAATCATGATAATAATTTTGGAATATATTCAGATGCATATCATTTTTCAGTAGGATGTACTCTATTAAACTATGATTAAGATAATGCAAATATATTTTAAAACTCTGAGATACATTGTAAATGACTTTATAAGTCAGTTCAGAATGTACATTTATTTATTATACATTAGGTAAAAATCGTATAAAATGTCAGAGAGAAGTTAATTAACATTTCTATGATTTATTGATTAATTGATTTTTTAAAAAAAAAGTTGATGCTAAATATAATAAAGTTGATGCATGTGTATTTGTTTAACTAAATGTTTATGTCATCTTGAACATAAAAGGTCAAATTATTCACAATACAAATTGAAGTAACAACAAAATGTACAGTATATGTATATATTTTAAGCTTTTTATAACTGTTTTACTGATTGTTGACCTGTTTCAGTCACGAGGAGCTCAGAAAGCAGTGTGGAGAGTGTGGACGCTATGGATGGATCGACAAATACAATCTCCCGACCCATCGACGTCTTCATCAGCTACCGACGGGTCAACGGGTCACAGCTCGCCAGGTAATGGGGGGCATTTGTCACCGCAAAGGGTGAAAGTGGGTTGTGTTGTAAATAGTATTATATATAATTGTATTTATTGTTGGATAAGAGCAAACTTTGTATCCATGTGATGAATAGAGGGATGCATGGCCATAAATATTTTTACACAGTCCTGAGTTTGCTTTTTTCCAGTTTACTGAAGGTGCACCTCCAGCTACGAGGATTCTCAGTATTTCTGGACATTGAGAAGCTGAAGGCAGGAAAGTTTGATGAAAATCTCCTGAACAGTGTGAGACTGGCCAAAAACTTTATTCTAGTTCTGACTCCTAATGCTTTGGACAGATGTATGGGGGATGATGAACAAAATGACTGGGTACACAAGGTAAATCTAGCTGAAGATGTTTATTATTGATCAGAAGTACAAAATACATTCAGTACATTGTGGTTTAAATGAGGACTGCAAATTTCCTCAGAGTTTATTTCTTTATGTATTTCTTAACTTTGCCATCTTTGAAAGCTGATTCTTAACTCTGTCACAAGTGATTTCCTTACTGTACGTACTACAGCTCTAAGGAAATTAATTAAATCATAGTTTATCAAATATCAAATTTGCTAATTGAAAACTTCAAAAAATATATCTCTGTATTAAGAAAGCATAAACATGTGGGCAACAGTGGAAAAAAAATCCTTAAAGCAATTGAATTATATGTTCATGAATGTGTATTTGTTCAGGAGATTGTAGCAGCAATGGAAAATGGCTGTAACATCATTCCCCTCTTGGACAGCTTTCACTGGCCTCCATCTGAGAAGCTTCCACAGGACATGAGACAGATCACATTCTTCAATGGAATCAGGCAAGTTAATTTCTTAAACCTTGTAATTCTTCATTTTCATGTTAGTAACATAACATTCATCATAATTGTAACCTCAGGTGGAGAACATTTATTTTCCTTGATTTCCTAATGATAATTATGAATTAAAATACCAAATTTTATACATAGTTGAAATCTGTTTATTAAACAGCAGTTTTAGTCAATTTCTTGCAAAGTTATATTGGATAATGGTGAGGTGATAGTGATTTAATGCAGATTTCTTTTGTAGATGGATCCATGACTACCAGGATGCCTGTGTAGACAAACTGGAGAAATTTCTTCGCGGGGAAATAAGTACGACACATAAACGGGCTGCGCTCTTCCAGATGGGTTCCTCTTCTGAGGGTGTGGTAGATGGAGGAAAATACAGCTCCAGTGAAGAAAGTAGTCCCAGCATCGATGTGTCGCCCAATCGGGATGTCTCTTACAGCAGCTGATGGCTGACAGTTTATCTCTCATTGCAAGAAACATGTATACATGTAGCATTTTTGTCCACGAACACCTCTGCATTTCAGCTTAATTTGAATTGTATAGCTGAATGGCAATTAGAAGTTCTGACACATTTTTAATTTTTGTTTTGAATGCATAAAAACAAAGTACAATGTAATGCCAAAAGTTAATTTTTATAATATTAACTATCAACCAGGAAATGGAATTTTTTTATATCATGTTTGTCTCTGTAAAATAATCAAACATTACAATTCATTTAAAAAAACTGTCATTGCAATTACAGTGGAGCCTTGTAAACTTTGATGCCAGTTATCCAGGTGGTTCACCTTGTTGACAAATATTTTGGGTAACTGTTTGTATTTAGATATACCTAGGGTGTTTCAGTAGTATGAATGCTTCATTAATCCAGATAATTCTCTTGGTAATACAATTGTCCAGAATAACAAGGCTCAAATGTATTGATTTGAAAAAAGCATATCTTAATATTGACAATTTATAATACGCACCAAAAGACAATCCATTCAATTTTTTTTATAGGTAACATTTTGTATGCCCGTCTTAAGATTTGACTACATTGTATCTTATGGCACATACTTTCAGTCTGTCATTCTATCCATTTGTCTGTTCAAACATCTAAGAACTTCATTTTTTTTTATTTTTTAAGAAATGTTACAAAGTATAAAATTGAAACCTGGCACTTAATGTTTTTTTTTTCTTCAAGTAATGAGATGCAAAATATGAGCTTCAAGGGAAGTCAAAATTATATCCATAATCATTTGCCTTTCTCTACACAGAGATTGAGACAGGTGGACATTTACCAGGGATTTATGTGTAGTGTAATAGGAGATTCAAGTTTTGTCGTATTCTGTATCTCTGTCTCTCTATTGATCAAATTATAAGCTGATACCTTATGATGCATTGATTTATAGAAGGTTTTAGTTTTACAGATACAAATTATCTTAATTGAAAAGGGAGACAAATCTGAAATAATTTGTTATGGAGAAAAAAATCAAGTGTTCATTGATGAAGGAAACAATCAGGTTGATAGGTGATCAGCATGAATGTGTTTGAATTAAGTTTTTAAAATAAATTTTTTATTCTATTTGATCATTTTTATTTTACTTAAAAGATTAAGGCCCTAAAATCTTGTTGGAAAGAATTTGGACCTGTTGAACTGGAGTATATTGAATAGTTGATGGTGATGTGGAGTCTAGTTTGTACAAATGTGCATGTGCCCAGTTTTTTACATCTATTTTCACTTCATCTGTTGTGTGTCTGATACACATTGATTGTGAAATTAAAGGTTTTAAATTACATTATAACCAAATCGAGGTTTGCAAAATTGATGCTTTTTCATGGACAAGAAATAGGATCTTATATAAAACATGTACTGTAAACCAACTTTCATTCCCAGAAATTGTGACAACTTATTCACCATTTACTGTGGGTAAACTAGTTTGCGATCATTAATTATAACGATCAAGCCTATTTTGGATCTGTTGTTGATAGACATAGAGACTTAAGGATCGGTTTGTGGTGAGAAATATTCAAGATCACAGACGCTCTCGTGAACCTCATGAAAATTTCTTGCATGTGAATAAAAGTTGGTTTACAGTATACGATATTTATTATATTTTCCATATATCATTTAAAAGGATAATCAGGAACCTCATCATGCTCATCAGAATTACCAGGTCTTGAAATCCTAGGTGCATTTTTAAAAAGTATTACATGTATAATAAACTGAATGTTTTTCTGTCAAAACACTTATTTGTAAGTCATTTTGGATGCATTTTGCAAGATCCATTACAATCCATACACAATTTATTTATATATAATCAACAAACATGGATAATTATTGTCTTAAAATGACAGAGTCCGAAACAGGCTTTGAAAAACTCAGATTTTAAACCTGAAACATGTTTATTTATATAGTTTTTCATATCTGAATAACTCATATGTTAATTAATTAGAATTTGAAAAGTAAAAGGTTGGTGCTAGGAAAGTTCTAAAACTTAAACTGAACTAGAATTATTGAATATTTGAACAGTTTGTGAGTCCATGTATATATTATTCAGTCTTAGTTTGCATATTCTCCACCTAAGAGATCTGAAAAGTAAATATTCTAGTCATGGCTGTATATGTATAAGTAATGGATGTTACATAGTTCTTTGCTGTAGAGGAATGTACATATATGTTATTTGTCTTTGATAACACCATGTAACTTTAATGGATGTTACATGTAATAAAAATAACTGCGATCACTGTTATAAATGTTGAACACAATGTCCATTTTGAACATGCAGGATCAAATACATGTATTTGTTGATGTGCATCAGTCTGTAATATAAACATTTTTGAATATTAGGGGTACAACCTCTTACTTTCTGAGTGGAATGTTGTGTAATAAGGACATTTTTCAAACAGAAAATGGAAATGAATATGAAATTTAAGGAAATATTAAATTGATGTGATTTATCATGACCCATGTCATAACATGTAAATCTTTGTGTATAGACAAGACTCATTTTGTGGACATCTGTTTGATTTTGATTCACTATGTGCGCATCTGTATTTTCACTTATTTAATGTAAGGCAACAGATTCTGTATTTCAGGTCTTAAAATAACACAAACTTTTTGCATCAAAATGGATACGGATAGTTATAGATTTGTCAACTGCATAATGATGATTTTTAGTGACTTTTTCAAATCATGAAATCCTAAACCCATAATGTTGTAACATTATTACATAGAATGTCACCTGTGTTTTGTTGTTGTTGGGTGAAACATTATGGGTTGCTGTGATACTAAGAGTCCAAATATGATGTGATAATTATGTTTAGCTCTGTAATCATAGTTATTATATACATTTCTGTACATGGTGTTTTTTTTTTTTTTTTAGATAATTTCACTTAATTTTACTGTAGAAGTAGTAAATTATTATAACAGATGTATATATGCTTTAACTACATGACTAACAAATGAATATTACAAACTATTTGAGAAAGTGCTTGGCTTTTTTTATTGCTGTACTCACAAGTTAGATTTTAGGGTGTATGGGATGGGGGACAGGGGGGAGTAATTTTTTATGTCATTTGATTCACATGTACTATAACAGTAACTACATTTGACTAAATTAACTCATGCAAAAAACTTAAAGTTAACACTTTAGACTGTTTATTTAAAAACAAAGAATTTTTTTGAAGATTATGAACATGATTTTCATACATGTAATTACATGTCAAGGTCCAAGATCATAATTTTCATGTCAACATCAGATTTAAAGATGTGTACATTTCTCCAGGAGCCCTAGCTGTGAATTTATATACACAATATATACTTGTTAAAAGGCAGATAATTGCCTTTAATGTACTATAGAGGACAAGGGTACTATAGCCACTATGAGACATTTTAGCTAGTCACTTTTATTGCATTATCTGCTTTTTATTTGTTTATGCATTACATGGATATTTGCATACTAGTCAATTTATAACAGATTGCTTTATCTCAGGAACAAATCTGATTTCAATTTTTAAAAATTAGATATTTATCGATTTATAATTACAATAGTAAAAAAAAAAAGAAAGTACACATTTCCTTCTTTTGGGAAATAACTTTTTGTAAATTTTATTAATTATGATGTTTTGCATTTGTTGCATATAAACAGATAAAAGGTCTAGAATATGGTTAATTCCACTTCAGTTTTTATGTTCTTTGCTTTGTGTGATTGCTGTTTATTTTTTACTTTTATTTATTTATTTTTTCTTTTGTTTTCTTTAATTGATGAATATCTCCAAAAATATAATACATATGTTGTACAATGTAAAATGAACAAGAAGTTTCAATGCAGTATGCTTTTGAGAAATGAAACGAGCTTACATGATTAAAATTGATAATACTGAAGTGGTTTTTTTTTATCAGAGCATAAAAAATATTAACTTCATAACCAATGAATATTCAAGGATTTGCAGGTGCACTGTAGTAATATAAATCAATACGTCTAATATGTGTCTGTCTGTCCATTTGTCATTCTCCTGTCTTTAAATCCTCTTTTTTCTTCAATAACTTCTTTATGTTTGTCCTTTTAAGTGCAAATTTGGTTTGTTATTTGAATAGACAGTAAGACTTATTTCTAGATTCTAAGTTTTTGTCCAATTTGTTGCTGGAGTGGTGACGTAGATTCAGATCTTTATATACGAATGAATGGGGAAAGAGAGATACCTGCTAAATACATGAGAACTTGCATTGAGTTCCCTCCCCTGATTAACTTGTCTGCTGTGGAGAAATCCAGTCAGATCTCTCTCAGTCTTAATTAACATTATCTGCAAGTGATACCTGACCATATAATTAATTTCAAAGCTCAAGGACAAATAATGCTTGTACTCACATGAGGATGGGTTTTTTATTATGTCCCTACTTAATTCTGGTTAAATGAAATTTAATTGAAATATAATTATGTAAAAAAAAAAAAAGAGTCAAAAATAACAAGATTGTTTTCTGTCTTATGTAATTTCTAGACGAAATTGTCAATTTTAAGGACACAGTGATGTTATCAGTCTTTAAAACATTGTAAAAAGGAGTCCAGATTTAACACAGAATTTATTATTTGTTAGCTCACATAAGCCAAAGTCTCCGATGTCTGTCTTCATTCAAATGAATGGCCACACTCTCTCTTCCAAAGGGAGATTAAGAAATCCTGAAAAAATTAATGACTGTGTGTATTTAAAAATCTTCTCCTCGTGAACCAGTGGACTGGAAGAACAGTAAATACAACGTTTACAACATTGTAAGGAAGCATCCTCAGGTAGTTTAAAATCAAATTTATTCAATTGATGGCCCCTGGGGTTAGGATAGGGCCATACTTATAAGAATCCTCAAGTCTTGTAGACTGATGTTTGTTCACATCATGAACATATTTTTAAAAGTCTTGTGAAGAAAAGCAATTGAACTTGAAGCCATGATAGGTGATTTATATATGGAACTGGAAGCATCCTCAGGTGGTATAGATTCAGGTTAATTTGTTCAAATCTTAACCCCCGGGCTTTATAGGGTGGGATCAAAAAACAGGAAATCAAAAGTTTGCATAGGAATATATAGGAAAAAACTTTAAAAATCTTCTCAAGAAAAGCAGATCAAATTGACATGGAAGCATTCTCAAGTAGTGTAAATTCAAGAAGTATAAATTTCAACTCCCCTCCTCCCCCCGTTAACTTTTCAATACTGAGCTGTGCATTTCCTAGTCGATGTGCTTAGGTGAGCGATGTTGCCCATGGGTCCTTTATTTAGTGACATACCAGTTTTTTTATACCGGTAGTTATGGATAGATGGAGGGGGGTAAAAAGATATAAAGCAAAATTATATGAGAGAATTTAAAACATATGTGCTTCTCACGAAATGTACAGTATATTATACGCTCTTTTGAAATAAGTTTAGTGTTTTTGTGCATTTTAAACAGATTCCATTTGTTTTGTAAATAAAATATTAACAACTATTTGTTTTAAGATTTGTATTTGTATGTACCCTTTTGAAGCAAATGCATGTACATGTATTTGTTCATATTTCGATCATGCACGTTTTAAAGTTGATTTTACAAGATACGATGAAGATAAGAAGTAGATGAGATGATAAAAATGTGTTTACAACTAATATATCATTCATTGCATGGGCAGTAAGATTGGGAGGGGGCACTTAATAATACCTGTTAGGGCATTTTTTTTCACCATGATCCATAGAGACATCTCACCTGCTAGATTTTCTGTTACACACATACAACACATTTATAGTGGATTTATTATTTTTTTGTGCAACGAAAAACAGAACGGGGTGAGATGAACTGATTGGGAAATGCATAACAGATAATATTTTTTTTAAGTACATAGATATTTACAGGAAATCAATATATAAAGAGATATCTTGTGACAAGGCTCTTTGCCTTATTTTAAGCGTCGTGATTAATAATTGGTTGAAACATTAATTGCAGTGTGGTCATTTGAGGCATGAACTAAAATTTTCTTAAGTAATGTAACGCATGTTTTAGAAAGTGTTGTGAGTGGTTATAGAAATTTCCGATCAACATTCAAGGAGGTTATATTTAATATAACGTTGTTCAATCAATAGCAATTTCAGGGGAGGTGGGCACAACCGTTCATTTACATGTATATACATTTTCACTCGGGAGGATACGACGGCGTATTCGTGCCATTTTAACAATGTAGAATTTTTTTTTTAATCGTTTGAACGATTTAAGAAAACGTTTGTACGATTTAACAAATTGTTTGTACAATTTAATAAATCGTTTGTACAATTTGATGAATCGTTTGTACAATTTTTTAAATCGTACAAACGTTTTCTTAAATCGTAAAAACGGTTTCCTAAATTGTTCAAACGATTTATAAAAATCGTACAAACTATTTTAATAAATCGTATGAACGATTTGATAAATTGTACAAACGATTTAATAAATTGTACAAAC
>PRKT01000046.1:1247260-1303960 GCA_003671525.1 Saccostrea glomerata
TAACAGACGGACGGACGTACAGGTAGACGGACGGACATACCGATTACAGTATACCTCCCACTTTTTAAGCGGGGGGTATTAAAAGATATGACAGAAGTCCAAGAACTTTTCGAACAACCCTCGTATGTAAACCAACTCTTATATACTATTTCGAGTTTCGCGAGAGCCTCGTCATTGCGAATATTTCTCGCCGCGAACCGATCCTTAAAGTCTCTGTGTCTATTAAGAACAAAGCAGATCGACGTTCACGCTAACTTTAGCACTTGTAAATGAACTGATAATGAAGCTTTTATCATCACCATGTATTTGATTTTTTTTTAGTTTTTGACAAATGTATGTTTTATTCCCATTTCTTATAAACAGCACCCTTTAAAAAAGATTTTTAGGACAAAAAGGTCAAATTTCTCATGAAATGTTAAAAACTTGTGTAATTCAAATACGTGAGAAATTTACCTTCTTGATAGTAAAGTGTAATTTATATCACTGTTCTGCACTAAAATATGAACACTTTTCAATAGTTAATGGTCCTTGGCTATGGTACTTTGTGAAATTTATCAAAGTATAGATGTCCATAATTTGCTAAAATTAGTTTGTACTTTTTGATTATCCATTAGGAAACCACTTAGATATACATGTATATATACCCTATGATAGACAATATGCATTCTGTATAATAAACAAGGAAGTCCAGATAATTACTTTCATACATGATTATTCAGATATTCAGGTTGATAGAAAATAATCAAGAATTGAACAAAAGGGAAAAAGGATATTTTATTTCTGAATAAGGATACATTTTTTAAATCTATGTCGTCAAAAGATTCACAAGGAATTAACCAAGAGATTATAGTTCTAAATTATCCAAATGAAGACTCTGAGAAGAAAGGTAAGATTATTTATAACTTCTTTTTAAAAATGAATTTCATTAAAAAAAAAAAGGTTTTCGAAGAATCTGCAAAACTATCCAAAAAAGGATTAATCAAGGAAATATGCAATTCCTTTGTTGATAGATTAAACGATATTTTAAACTACAACAGCAGTCCAAAGGGACACAAGTATAATATATGTGTCTTTGGTCGCAGGTGTCCTCAATTAATACCCTTATCAAAACGGTAAATTATTCATCAAGAATATTTTCCACAGGTTGAGAGGATGCTTGACCTTGCAAAATCATTGATTGTTTTTCCTTTTGTGGCGGGAAATCAACCTTCTGACAACTCTCACACTGGCACGAGACGGACTTCAACAGACGGGAGCATCTCGACCATCGTCCTCGCAGCATTTCTGATCGGGGTCGTTTTTGTGTCTATTTCCATAACAACAGCTCAATATAGCATACATCAGGACCCGGATAATGCTATCCGATACGTTCTCATTACGTTTGTCTTGGGAGGAATCATAGGATTGTTAGTCCTTACGTTTGCAATCAGGAAACAGGGAAATGAGAGTACATTGCCTATGGAACATAAAAAAATTTGCGCAAGGGGACTGAAATTAAAGTTTTTGATGTTATTTTGTTTGGGTGTTTTTATAATGGCTATGTTTAGTATCATTTTACGGGTCGAGCGTATTGTCTCAGGATTTCATATCGAACGTTCCATAGTTAGCATAATTTGGAATGTTTTATTAATTGTATTTGCAGGTGGACAGATATTCTTTATTTCCCTATTCTACAAACTGCCTAGCATTGTTGGGAACATGCGCATACATTACGGAATAAATTTTGTAATTTTATCAAACGTTTGTCTTTGGTTTGATTCTATTGTTGCTGAAGAAGTACACTTATTTCACATTAGAATTGGAAATACTAGCAACGAAAATAATGAAATGGAAACTTTTAATTGCACAGGTGCTACACGGGTTAGGTGTGTTTTTGAGAATGTATTTCCCTATTTATTACCAATCACAGCTCAATATTCTCTTGTATCGATCAGCTTTGTATTTAATATACTTTCGAAGACAAAGCAGAGAAAATCCCTAACCATGCAAACCAGTCTTTTAATAAACGAATATTGTCCTCTTTTGGAATGTGATGACGAATTAGTTAAACCGGAAGCTACGGCTAAAATGAGGTCACGCATGTGGTACAAAATTTTTGTTGTGATTGGTGTAACTTTAGTCTCTGTGCTCTTGATTCTCGTAGCAGTTCTAATGGCACAACCTTGTAACGAAGAAAAAGTCTTTCGAGCACTAGAGAAATATCGCCTGTTTTATAAAGTCTTGCTCCTGCTGCTTGTATTCATTTGCTTTCGCATGTTATGGAGTCAAAGTGTACCAACATCTACAACCACGAGTTTTTCAACGGAAGAAATTATTCTGGTTTTCAGTTCCACAGCAATGACAATGTATTTGCTCTTTCAGATTCATGCTATAGTAAATCAGGGAAAAATTGTTCATGTTATTACAATGGTTGAAAACATAGTTAGTCTGCTTATTGTATATTATCAAACGGTCTTCGTTTTACAAAGTCGTCGTTATCAACGTTTCAAAAAGGATAGACATTTCAGAATTTGTCACGTCATTTTGCTTATGTTCATCATGAATCTGGGACTATGGTTTAATGACGGTTTTCTTCAGAAACGTGTGCCCTATGTCATGAAAGAAAAATATCGTATATTTGATCGGAGAGCTATAGATATTATAAACGGGACATTGTTTCCTATATCCGAGTTTTATATGTTTCATTTGTCCATAGCTTTGTTTGATGTTTATTGTCGATTTCGAACATAGTCCCTCTCCTCTGACCTTCTTGCTTAATAATTATCCCTTTGTAATGTCTTTTCACCATTAGTATTATGTACTAATATCCACAGCACATGTGTTTACTTTTCTGGATTGAGATAAAAATGTTTGTTTCACTTTCTTCTGATTATCATTTCAAGATAAGATGCATAAAGAATATTAAAATATAAAATTGTTGTTTTATGTTTGTTTGGCTTTTCAACGATACAGTTCATACACGCTAAAATAGGATAAAAGACAAAGTTTGAAACTCGATACAATTCACAAACATTTACTTGAATTTTTTTTATCAACTTGTATATAAACCTAAGAGAGGGATGGTTTTTTTGGAATATTGTTAGGGTAACTTTCAAATTGATGATATTGAATAACAAACAGTTCACAAAATGTCCACTGAATTCAATGGAGGGAAGGACCGGGTTCAGTATTCCACTTATGCAAAAAGTGTAAATGACCCTTTTTAGTTTACCTGAGCCTTCGACTTTTTTCTAGCCGATGTGCTCAGTTGAGCTATGTGGCCTCTGGGCCTCTTGTTAATTTGATCCGATTAAATATAATGACCAATCTCTGCCTTTGGGTCAGATGAAAAGACCCATTGAATATGAAGAACAAGATTATATTTCTTTTGTAAAATATTGCATCTAAACAATAAAATTTAATAAAGGAAAGACAAGTACTATATACACAAAGATAAACAAATGTATTTTGTATCTACAGGAAGCTAAATCAATATTAAAAAAGACCCAGTATTTCTTTACAATATTGATATACAGTCACTAAATAGATACCGGTAATTTTTAGGAACAACCATATAAATAAAAACCAACAAATGTTGACAGTTTTTCCAAATAGGCAAACTTCAAAAAGGTCAAGAGTTCAAATTTAAACTATTAGTATCCAAAGAAAGGTTTTGTCAGAAGGAATACACATGTGAAATAGGCAAGCACGAAGTACCAAACATTTATTAAGAATATCGAAGATTAAAGTTTTGTTTAAAAGTACGTAGTACTTACAAGGTCAAGATTATGAGGAAAAATAAAATCGGTACCAAAAGAAAATTATAAAGAACAGAAGCCCTAAATCCAATCTTCAAAAAGGGATAAGCAACAATTAAAGTAATACAAACTAGAGGTACTGTGAGCAATGAGCTCACTAAATGATACCCCCCCCGCCTCCATATAGTTATAATTGCAAAGTCCATGTTTTGCTGTGGCCGGAATACCCAAAATATGTGTCGGATCAAAAAGTAAAATAGGAGGTGCACAATGGCAACATGCAATAAAGATTCTGTGAAAGTTTCATCAAATCCCATTCAGTGGTATGAGAGGAGTTGCGGATATGAGATGGGTACCCCAAAGCGTAACAGACGGACGGACGGACGAACGTACATCTAGACGGAATTAACGATTACTATATACCCTCCAGCTTTTCAAGCGGGGTATAATTAGGTTAAACTCAAAAGTCAAGGTCAAAATGGTCAACATATTTGTATCTAAAAGAAATTCCTGTAATATATGTAATATCATACCTGAAATCCCAATCAAGGTCCACTGAACTTGGTCAACAAAAAGTTTATAAATCATACTAGTGGATCAAATTCGATCACATACACTAGTTTCGTATACGGGGCACCCCTACTTATTTTTACCACAAGGTACCCAACTCAATTTCAAGCACCCCCGATTCAAGCTCGTATTTTTAAAAAAAAAAATGTATATCAATCAGCCTACTTTAAAATGACATCGTTCTCTTCGGGAGACTTTTTTCTTGTCGATTAAATTGTTTAAGAAGTCTCTGTTTAAGCCTTTTTCGCTCACCTGAGCCGAAGGCTCAAGTGAGCTTTTCTGATCACATTTTGTCCGGCGTCCGTCTGTCTAGCTGTCCGTCTGTCTGTAAACTTTTCACATTTTCGACTTCTTCTCAAGAACCGCTGGGCCAATTTCAACCAAACTTGCCACAAAGCATCCTTGGGTGATACTAGTTTGTTCAAATGAAGGGCCACGCCCTTTTCCAAGGGGAGATAATTATGAATTAGTAAAAATTATTGGCATTTTTAAAAAATCTTCTTCTCAAGAACCACTGTTGAGTCAGATAGAAAGAAAAACACCTCTAATCACGTTGACTTGTTTATCTAGACTGATATTTTAAACATTGCATAACATTGACGTTACCATGACGTCATAATTAAGATGACGTCATAATAGGAATTATTACTTAATGTCACATGAACTTTAATGTCACATATTGGAAGATTATCATCAACATACTCCGGGCCGCAAAATGTCAATAATCACAATTTACAATGATAGAAAGTTCGTACTTCGCGTTGTGTTTTACAAAAAAAAAATTTAATTGGAAAGTCTTTCACTCCTCCTCACTTTGGAATCTGACTCGTTTAGTTCAAGGGGATATAATTTCATAATTGGACGGTTTGATATGGTTCCGTTACTAAAACGTAAGACTGCTGATCTTGTGAGTCCATCTCCGCCAGTTATGAGATCCACCACTACAGCAAGTTTCCAATTGATGCGTTTTGTGAAATCATCATGGACTTGGACGACATCTCCAGTTTTGATTTTGTTGTATGTGGATCCTGTCCTTCGGTGATATTTTCTTCTGTTGTCAAGTCTGTCGTACGTTCCTCTGCCTCTTTGTACGTGAGCTCTGTTCTCCCTACATCTTACTTCACTTGGTTTTTCCTTCATTCTAGAACTGTATTGGTATCCATTTTCACTGCTCTCCAAATCTCCATACTGCTCACTGCTGAGTTCATGTAAAACAGTACAAAGGCCCACCATCTGTTGTGGTACAAATCTGGGATCTCTCTAAGGATCACTTGACAAAATTCTGCTTGAATGCGAGTGACCATGATTTGGAATCGGAAATATATTGTGCTCTGTACTAGTAACTCCTTCATTGTCTTGATATATCTGTCTCAAAAATTTTGAAACAAATATGCCTCTGGGGGAACATCATAAATCTGGTTTTCAAATTGTATCCTAGCATGTGCACCCCTCATCAGTCCTGTTGAGTGGATAGGTCCAGATATTAGATATCCAACCTTTGATTCTACTGCTGTGGGTCCATTTCCTCTGATGATTTTGTCCCCTACTATGTTCCAGTAGTATTCCGCACCAATGAGCATTGAAATATGGAACTGTTCCTGTGTGCTAACCGGGTGTGCCAATTTTAATCCTCTAAGGTATGTGAGTTCCCTTATATTGACGCGTGATCTGTTTGAGATTGGAGCTGCAATCTTTGGAATGATGATGACCTCCATTGGAATTTTGTCTCCAGTTTGTGTTTCTAGCTGTACCGTTGCTCTCTCAAGATGACGAATTTCACTATTCTTGTCTCCAAATGCTGAAATTCTTAGGGTACCAGATCCATTTGATTTGATATCAAGTTTCTGTGCTAACTCCTCGGTAATAAATGAATTTTGAGCCCCTTCATCAAGCAATATATTACAGCTGATTTCTTGATTTCCATACCAAATTGGTGTCACGGCAGTTTTCAATAGCACTTCAGTGTTGGCTGTCACCTGTGTTGAAGAATGAAGCTGGAACGACTGCTCTCGTTGACTTGCTTGATTCGCTTGTGTGCTCTCGGATTTTGTGACAGCTCTCTCTGGGGAACTTCTAGGTAATTGCGAATTTTTGCAGATACTTGTTGTTGAGTCAGATAGAAAGAAAAACACCACTAATCACGTTGACTAGTTTATCTAGACTGATAGTTTAAACATTGCATAACATTGACGTTACCATGACGTCATAATTAAGATGACGTCATAATAGAAACATTTACTTAATGTCACATGCACTTTAACGTCACATATAGGAAGATTATCATCAACATGCTCCGCGCCGCAAAATGTCAATAATCACAATTTACAATGATAAAGAGTTCAATTACTTTGCGTTGTGTTTCACAAAAAAAAATTAACTTGAAAGTCTTTCGCTCCTCCTCACTTTGGAATCTGACTCATTTAGTTCAAGGGATATAATTTCGTAATTGGACGGTTTGATATGGTTCCGTTACTAAAACGTAAGACTGCTGATCTTGTGAGTCCATCTCTGCCAGTTATAAGATCCACCACTACAGCAAGTTTCCAATTGATGCGTTTTGTGAAATCATCATGAACTTGGACGACGTCTCCAATTTTGATTTTATTTCTTGTAATTCCTGTCCTTCGGATTCGGTGATATTTTCTTCTGTTGTCAAGTCTGTTGTAAGTTCCTCTGCCTTTTTGTATGTGAACACTGTTCTCCATATGTCTTACTTCATGTGGTTTGTCCCTCATCCTATTACTATATTGGTGTCTGTTTTCTTCGCTCTTCAAGTCTTCATACTGCTCACTGCTGAGTTCATGTAAAACAGTACAAAAGCCCATCATCTGTTGTGGTACAAATCTGGAATTTGTCTGAGGATTCCTTGAAATCGGAAATATATCGTGCTCCGTACTAGTATTTCCTTCATCGTCTTGATATATCTGTCTCAAAAATTTTGAAACAAATTTGTCTCTGGGAGAAACATCATAAATCTGGTTTTCAAATTGTATCCTAGCATGTGCACCCCTCATCGGTCCTGTTGAGTGGATAGGTCCAAATATAAGATATCCAACCTTTGATTCAACTGCAGTGGGTCCATTTCCTCTGATGATTTTGTTCCCTACTATGTTCCAGTAGTAGTCCGCACCGATGAGCATTGAAATATGGAACTGTTCCTCTGTGCTAACCGGGTGTGCCAATTTTAATCCTCTAAGATATGCGAGTTCTATAATATTGATGCGTGATCTGTTTGAGATTGGAGCTGTAATCTTTGGAATGATGATGACCTCCATTGGAATTTTTTCTCCAGTTTGTGTTTCTAGCTGTACCGTTGCTCTCTCAAGATGACGAATTTCACTATTCTTGTCTCCAAATGCTGAAATTCTTAGGGTACCAGATCCATTTGATTTGAGATCAAGTTTCTGTGCTAACTCTTCGGTAATAAATGAGTTTTGAGCCCCTTCATCAAGCAATATATTACAGCTGATTTCTTGATTTCCATACCAAATTGGTGTCACGGCAGTTTTCAATAGCACTTCAGTGTTGGCTGTCACCTGTGTTGAAGAATGAAGCTGGAACGACTGCTCTCGTTGACTTGCTTGATTCGCTTGTGTGCTCTCGGATTTTGTGACAGCTCTCTCTGGGGAACTTCTAGGTAATTGCGAATTTTTGCAGATACTTGTGTGATGAGACTTCTTGCAATTCCTGTATTTGAAATTTGATTGACATTCACTTACTTTGTGATTTCCGAAGCAATTGAAGCAGACTCTCTTCTGTTTGATGATTGATATTCTCTTATCGTAGTCTTGGACATTATGGCAATTGATTGGTGAATGATTTCCATTGCAGAACAAGCATTGCTTCACATAATTTTCCTGCTTGATGCTCCTTTTATGACTCGATCTTGCAACAAAGTTAGCTGTTGGAATGAATTCCTGGGTTTCCTGTTTTGATTGCACTGCCTGTCCAGCATCTTGAACACATAGCTCCTTCTTGATGGCTCTCCTCAGTGAATGCAGTTCCCATTGATCATCTCCTTTGTCCCTCGTAATGTTCTTCCGAATTTCTGCTGGTAGTTTGTTGTATAACATTGGAGTTAAAATTGTCCCATAGGTGGTTTCATCAGTTCCTAGAGCTTCTAATGCTCTAATGCAGCACTCCATTTTGTCGAAGAAGTTTCTCAAACTGTCAGAATTAGACCTTGGGAATGGTATGTCAATTAAACTTTGGATATGGGCTTTGACGATTTTGTGATTTTGTCCGTATCTTTCAAATAAAACATCTACTGCTTGTCTATAGTTGGTATTGGTCAAACTGAATCCTGACACAGTGCGAAGGGCTTCCCCACATAACAGCGATCGTAAATAACTGAATTTTTCAACATTCGACAAACTGTTGTTCCCATGGATGCTTGTTTCAAAACAATCCCTAAATGTTTGCCATTGAAGTAAATCTCCTGAAAAAACTGGCAGGTTCAATTTCGGCAGTTTATGATTATGAATGTCAGGTTTTCCTATGTTGGGTTCTAATGATTCACTGCTTGGAATGAACTGTGGTGCATTTACATTCAAATTCCTGGATGTACAGTGATTAAAATTCTCAGAAGCATTTCCATTCTTTGTCAGTTCTGCTAATTTTAGTCTCAAATCTAGCATGTACTCATCTGAATCTTCGATCTCCATTTGAATCTCTTCTTCTTTCTCTAATTCTTGTAGAATTTCATTGTTGATTTTCTCTAATGTGTCCCACTTCTCCTCCAGTACCTTGATCATTTCAGCTTTTCCATTTTCATCTTCATTCTCAGAAATTCTCCTCAAAATTTTGGTAATTACTCCACGATGGCCTGACCGCTGTGCCTTTAACTTGATCACATCCATTTCTAGTTTACTATTACTTTCCCAATGGTCACGGCACCAAATGTTGAGTCAGATAGAAAGAAAAACACCTCTAATCACGTTGACTTGTTTATCTAGACTGATAGTTTAATTAAACATTGCATAACATTGACGTTACCATGACGTCATAATTAAGATGACGTCATAATAGGAATAAATACTTAATGTCACATGCACTTTAACGTCACATATTGGAAGATTATAATCAACAACCACTGGGCCAGGAAAGATGAAACTCATGTGGAATCATCCTCAGGCAGTGTAGATTCAAGTTTGTTCGAATCATGACCCTCGGGGGTTGGGCGGGGCCACAATGGCCGACCAAACTTTTGCATAGAAATATATAGGAAAATTCTTTTAAAATCTTCTTCTCAAGAAATACAAAGCCATGATTGGTCATATTCATATGGCAGCATCCTCAGGTAGTGTAGATCCAAGTTTGTTTAAATCATGACCCCCGGGGGTAGGGCGGGGTCACAATGGCCGACCAAAGTTTTACATAGAAATATATAGGAAAATTATTGAATAATCTTATTCTCAAGAATAACAAAGCCATGATTGGTCATATTTATATGGAAGCATCCTCAGATAGTGTGGATTCAAGTTTGTTCAAATCATGACCCCCAGGGGTAGGGCGGGGACACAATGGCCGACCAAAGTTTTACATAGAATTATATAGAAAAATTCTTTAAAAATCTTCTTCTCAAGAATAGTAAAGCCATGATTGGTCATGGGACTTCTTTTGGATCAAAACTTTTCAATAATAAACCAATTTTCTACTTTTTCCTAACCACAATGCTCAGGTGAGCGATGTGGCCCATGGGCCTCTTGTCATTGTAAACCACTCATTTATTCCTAAAAGAATTACCTCGATGCAAAGCAATGGAATGGTAGACCTCGGAATGGAATTTCGGAAGTCTCTGAATTACGAAATAAATCAACAGTCTTCAGAAGTGCCTGAAATTGTCTTGTGTTCCTTGGGAGTGGTGATGTATCTTGTCTTTGGAGTTGTGGCGGGATTCAATTTCGAATCGCGGATCATTGCTGAAACATTTTAACAGTGTTTAAGCTTAATTCTTTTATATTTCGAGACCGTTCTAATGCTTCAGTCCTAACGGTATCGACGATACCGAAATCAATAATGTTTATCAATCAAAAATGTTTTTATGTGAATCTTACAGCAGATCAACGGACTGTACGCGCTTAGCACTTGAATACATACTGCAGCTGCTTCGATCATCACTTTCGAAGTGGGTTTTTTTTTGTATATCAAGCCTAGGTCCTTGATATTAGATATATGTGATAAATAAAGGGGACAAATATATTTGAGATTGATTATTATTTTGATATATGTTTTATTCCCAATACTTATGCATAAACGGCATGCTTTAAATTAGATAATTTACATTAATCTACGATTTGGTACAATTTAATTGTATTTTAGACAGGAAAACATAATTTCCATGTTATTAAAACAGCAGAAGGATATATGATATCCCAAGGGGTGGGGTACAAAACGAAAGTGGTTCTTTTTTCAAAATTAAAACGAGAGTTTTTTTTTTCATTGAATAATGTTTCATTTGAAAATCGCGCATTTTTCAATGCAAAAATGAACCTTAGTTTTTCAGTTTGAATTCTTCAAAATTGTTTTCTCGATGTGCACCACCACACTTTGTTTTTTAGTTTAATAGTTGAACAAACGAATCACCTAATTTTGACAGCTAGGCTAACCTGAAATACTTTTTAAAAATGGATTTCATAGCTAGTTAGTTGAATTTTTTGTACGATATAAGCCAAAGGGGGGTACCTTTAGGAACTCCTGCCCAAATTCGGTTCGAATGATTTAGACCAAAATGTACATACAAATACATGTAGTAGATATTGTCATGTATAAAATAAACAAACTGATTATCGAAAATATAAACGACAGGAAATTTTTGGGGTAGATGTGTTGAAATGTTAGCTATTTAAGACATAAGTGTTATTTACATCTTTGTCTTGCAGTAAAATCTGAACATTTTTCCGTATTGTTAATAAGTCCTTGGTTACGTATCAATAGTACATTTATAGCGAAGTGTATCAGATATTAACAGATGTCCATAATTTTCTAAAATTGGTTTGTACTTTTTGATTATCCATGAGGAAGTCACTTAGAAATATACTCTACGATAAGCAGTGCGCATGCTGTATAGACAAGGAAATTAACTCACTTACTTTCGAACATGATCGTTCAGATATTCAGGTTGATAGAAAATAACAAGAATGGAACAAAAGAGGGAAATAATATCAGAATAATGATCTCCATCGTACAAGATTCACAAGGAACATCAAGAGATTAAAGTTCTAAATAATCCAAATGAGGACTCTAAGAGGAAATGTAAGTTTATTTATAACTTATTTTTGAAATATTTAATTTCATTAAAAGAAATATTTGCAAAAGCATCCAAAGAATACAGTTTAACAAGGACATTTGCAATTCATTTTGGTGATCGATTATAATTAACGATATTTTAACTGACAAGGCCATCTTTAAAAAAAATGTTTGTTTACCTTCTCTCGACCGACTGACAAAAAATGGCCCAACAAAAAACTTTTTTTTTACATTCAAAGACACGGTATTTTTTCTTTATATCCCTATTATCCCGTAAACAAACATGATTTTTTTTTGCGGAACGTTTCTACCGACAGAACAATTTAAACCAAAGTTGGAAGAGGGCAAGCAACATTTTTTTAAAGATGGCCCAACGGTTGCCCAAGCGGGCGCAATTAAATGGACATGTATATCACTTCTTCTCACTTTACACCCTATAATATATTTGTGACAGGTTGAGAGGATGCTGGACCTTGCAAAATCATTGGTGGTTTTTCCTTTTGTGGCCGGAAATCACCCTTCGGACAACTCTCACACTGACACAAGACGCACCTTAACGGACGGAAGCATCTCAACCATCGTCCTCGCAGCATTTCTGATCGGGGTCGTTTTCGTGTCTATATCCATAACAACAGCTCAATACAGCATACATCAGGACCCGGATAATGCTATCCGATACGTCCTCATTACGTTTGTATTGGGAGGAATCATATGATTGTTAGTTCTTACGTTTGCAATCAGGAAACAGGGAACTGAGAGTACATTGCCTGTAGAACATAACGAATTTTGCGCACGGGGGCTGAAATTGAAATTTTTGATGTTGTTTTGTTTAGGTGTTTTAACAATGGCTATATTTAGTATCATTTTACGGGTAGAGCGTATTGTCTCGGGATTTCACATCGAACGTTCCGCAGTTAGCATAATTTGGAATGTTTTATTAATCGTATTTGCTAGTGGACAGATATTCTTTATTTCCCTATTCTACAAACTGCCTAGCATTGTTGGGAACATGCGCATATATTACGGAATAAATTTTGTAATTTTATCAAACGTTTGTCTTTGGTTTAATTCTATTGTTGCCGAAGAGGTGCACTTATTTCACATTAAAATTAGCAATACTAGCAACGAAAATAATGAAATGGAAACTTTTAATTGCACAGGTGCTACACGGGTCAGGTGTGTGTTTGAGAATGTATATCCGTATTTGTAACCAATCACAGCTCAATATTCTCTCGTATCCATCAGCTTTGTACTAAATATACTTTCTAAGACAAAGCAGAGAAAATCTATTACCATGCAACCCAGTCGAATAAACGAATATTGTCCTCTTTTGGAATGTGATGACGATTTCGCTAAACCGGAAGCAATATCCCAAATGAAATCGCGCATTTGGTACATCTGTGTTGTGATTGGTGTTACTTTAGTTTCTGTGCTCTTGATTTTGGTAGCAGTTCTCATGGCGCAACCTTGCAACGAAGAAAAAGTCTTTCGAGCACTAGAGAAATATCGCCTCTTTTATAAAGTCTTGCTCCTACTGCTTGCATTTATTTGCTTTCGCATGATATGGAGTCAAACTGTACCAACATCTACAACTACAAATTTTTCAACTGAAGAAGTTATATTGGTTTTCAGTTCCACAGCAATGACAATGTACTTGCTCTTTCAGATTCATGCTATAGTAAATCACAGAAAAATTAACGATGTTATTACAATGGTTGAAAACATAGTGAGCCTACTAACTGTTTATTATCAAACAGTCTTCGTTCTGCAAAGTCGTCGTTTTCAAAATTTCAAAAAGGAAAGACATTTCAGAATCAGTCACGTCATTTTGCTTATGTTCATTATGAATCTGGGGCTATGGTTTAATGACGGTTTTCTTCAGAAACGTGTGCCCTATGTCATGAAAGAAAAATATCGGATCTTTGATCGGAGGGCTATAGATTTTATAAACGGGACATTGTTTCCTATATCCGAGTTTTATATGTTTCATTTGTCCTTAGCTTTCTTTGATGTTTATTGTCGATTTCGAACATAGTCCCTCTCCTCTAACATTCTTGCATAATAATTATCCCCCTTGTAATTTTTTTTCAGCATTGACATTAATTAACGGTATATGTTCTAGTATGAACATGGGTTTACTTTTCTTACTTGAGATAAAAATGTTTGAGTCACTTTCTTATGGTTATTATTTCAAGATACATGTAAGATGCACAAGTCAGCACAATGAATCAAAATATGAAATAGTTGATAATTGTGTGATTAGCTTAAAAACGATACGGTTCCTACGCGCTAAAACATGCTAAAAGACATGTTTGAAACTCGATACGTTTCGCCAACATCTACTAGAACTTTGTTTTTACATCTATAAACATTAGGAGGGGGATTTTTAAAACATTTCCATCCCTAAAAGAACCAAATTCTCTACCCTGAAATGTCCATCAAGTGCAGAATATTCTGATATTGAATTAAAGCATTATATAGTAGAAATGGATTGCCCGCGGGAAAGTTTCAAAATTTCCATTAACTAAGCAGTAGTTTATTAACAAACTTAAGATTGAATTGAAGTCTATAGGGAAAAGTGTTTGTTTTGTTTTTTTAAATAAACATTCAAATAATATCAGTAAAAACTGTGGTGGAAAGATGCATTGAAACATTAGAAATAAAAAACAATTGAAAAGAATTTTTTTTACCGAATGATTTTTTTTATTGATTTTTTATTGATTAGAAAAAGAGAGAAATAACTCTTACCAAAAATCAAGGTCATAAATTAGGACACATTTCAATCTGATAATAAGAATTTTGTGTAATATATCGAATATTCAACACCTACTTATCCGTTATGTATAATCTAATTTCATTGAATCTGTTGCTTATTATAGATTGAATATTGTTTGGGCATTTTTTTAAAGTAATGTTATTTAACAGTTCTATTCCACTTATGCAAAAAAGTATAAATGACATTTTATTTGATCCGATTGAATGAAGTGACAAATTTCTGCCTTTGGGTCAGATGAGAAGGTCCATAGATTATGACGAATATGCTTTTTTTTTCTTTTTAAAGGTGCATAGACACATTTGAAGTTAATATTTTCTTTAAATTTTCTATATTATATTACGTCTTATACTAGTATATTTCAAAAGCATTTCACAAGAAAATAAAATAAAAGTTTTATTTCATTTCGAAGTTATTGAAACTTTTAATTTCGTGTTGATTGAAACGTCCTAAGGCTTGCAATTTCACAAATTATAATTTTATTCTTTATACTTGAGAAATTGAGAATTTTGTTGTGTATTAATTAAAAATATTAAACTTATACTACAGAAAATTCAGAGGAAAAATGTTCGAAAGCTAAACGCGCTCACAATGTATTGTCAGTCCATGGTTAGTGGTATGTGCAGACTTAAACAATTATCTCGAAAGAATAAGCAATTCATAATGGCAGTATCTGTCATGGCTTTATTTTGTTTAATATAGGGTCATTACATAATGAAACAATGCTATGAAAACAATGGACAATTATCAAGTATTATTGCAAGTGTCAATGAGTAAGCGCCGATCCTCAATCTGGCATTTGGCGCATACGGTTTGCAGAAAGGAGGAGCCATATGGTGCTGACAACCCTGGAGGGTAAATATTAAACTTATACTACAGAAAATTCAGAGGAAAAATGTTCGAAAGCTAAACGCGCTCACAATGTATTGTCAGTCCATGCTTAGTGGTATGTAAAGACTTAAACAATTAAACACACCCGGTAAATCGTAAACATTAACAATAACAGAGCTTGTGCCCTGTTTCACGGGTGTATTCAATTTGTTAAACTCCATACAGAACACTGAGCACGGACTGACAATATGAATGAGGTGGTTTTATTTATGAACATTAAGTCTGAGTTTTCTGTATTATAGTTTTATTCCAAATACGAGGGTCATTCAAAGAATACGTAGACAATGTTTCTCCTCCTTATACTTAGTATTGTTTTAACGAAATTAATGATTAACACATTTTCATATGTAAAACATTTATTTTGTCGATATGTTAAGTTTTATTCTATTTGATTAATTGGAATTTGTGTTACTCAAATTTAAAAGCAACATGTTTTGTCACCACGGAGCACGCTTAACAACATTGTAACGTCAAATGAATGTCGAGAAAGTTTCTCAGAATTTCTCTTCTTTTCTTTTTATACATGGTTTGCAGCGTCTTCTCCATTTATAAAAATGTAGACACCTAGTTTTCTCATAATTGTTCGAGTAGCTTAAGTTAAATTGTCAATGTTTTCAAATTCTTTACCGCGTATCTCTGCTTTCACCAGTTCCACAACAGTGATGCGCACATCACGTTTCATTAAGTTACTAACTCTTTTGACAAGATTTTAAACCATATGTTTCTTCGCTGATAGTCGATCGTCCGTTTCAAAACCTCTACCCCTAAAAATTGTCTTTATAATACATACAAATACACGGCTTTTTTAAAAAATATATTTCCCGGTTCCTCCAGCATTTTCAGAGTTTTTTAAAAGAGGTTTCCTGAATGCGAAATAAAATTTTATTGCTACTCGCTACTCCGTGAAGACCTTTAACGTCTTGGTTTTTCGCTTTTTGTCCCCCGCTTGAAAAGTGGGGGGTATTAATTTGGGTATGTCCGTCCGTCCGTCAGTACTTCCGTCATTCTGTCTGTCTGTAACGCTTTCGTTTCCACACGATATCTCAAGAACCCTTTGAGCTTTCGCAATGACTTTTGCATAGGAACTCCCTATGGACTAAAGAAGAGCCCTATTAATTTTAAGGTCAAAAAGTCAAAAGTCAAGGTCATAAATTCGCAAATTCTGTCTGTTATAATAGAGGGACTGTTATAACACTTTCGTTTCCGCGCGATATTTCGAGAACCATTTGAGCTTTTGCAAAGAAATTTTAAATAACAACTCCCTAAGGAAGACCCCTATTGATTTTGAGGTCAAAAGGTCAAAATTCGAGATAGTGCATTTATACATTCTATCTGTGTGTAATATTTTCTTTTTCGGGCGATATTTCAAGAGGATTTTGAGCTTTTGCAATGTAATTTTATACCAAAACTCCCTAGGACCTTTTTTACCCCTCTTATGCAATGTTCCACGATCCCTGCGATACGAAATTGAATCCCGCCACAACTCCGAAGACAAGATACATCACCATCCCTAAGGAACTAAACAGCAAAATGTACTCACTTCCAGAAATTTTACGCGGGTTACTAGTGGGAACGCACTGACCATATAAAAGTCCAAAACCAAGGAGCACAAGGCCAATCATGATAATGGTGTACATGAGGCGGTATATTTCCAGAGAAGTGTACAGACTGTGTAGCTCTTTCTCGTTTTTCTCCGTCAAGATGGCCAGCACGATAATCAGCAGGACAACAACGAGAACGGCTCCAACAGCAGCACTGAGGTACAGAAGTGCTGACTTTCTATGCGCTCCGTAGTTGTAGGATGTTTGTTGGTCTATTTCGACGTATTCGCTATTCAGTAGAGGAGTGTTTTCCGCTTGTATTTCAGAATGGGTCATGAGGAAATTTCTAATCATTGTTCTTTTTGCTGAGGACCAAATTTGAAAAAGAAATCCGATGGAAACTAAGCAGAATTCTGCAACTATAGGCAATACGTACGGAAATGCATTTTCTGCGAAGCAGACGATAGAAGATTCATTGGTGCAGTTGAAAGATTCCACTCCAAAGTTATTAACTTTTGTTTCATTAAAATTAAGATGGAAAAAATGTCTTTCCTGTGCCAATATTGAATCGAACCAGACAGACAAATTTGCCACAACGATGAAAATCATGCCATAATGGACAAGAAGGGATCCTACGATTTCTGTATTTCGAAAGTAACTTATGAACGCTGTTTGTAGGCAAGCAAAGACGAAGAGCAAAATATTCCATATAATACTGACGTAGGACCTCGCTAAATGGTAGGAGTTGCCAATATTGTGAAACCTCCTTGCCATACTGAGCGCCGCTCGAACTATCAATCCCATGCAAAACAGCCACAGAAACTTAAGCCTCAGTCCTGTTGGCTTGGTATTGGTGGTATAGTTAACCATTATCTCATTTTCCCGCATCTGTCTTCTAAATTTCACCCAGAGAAGTACCAGGGCAACAGTACCAATGAAAACTACTGTTATCAGGACGAAACGAATCGAGTTATTAGAATCTACGTGCAAAGGTGTGGAAGAAACGAAAATTGTCACAAAGGCTATGCCTATGAGGTACACAGCAATGGCGAGAGTGGAGATGCTTCCGTCGTGGATGCGGAGGCCCTCATTTGTTCTCATTCCATTTCCAGCCGTGAATGGGACTACAAACAAGGAATACAAAATTTCCTGGTATAACTTCATATCTGAAAAAAAGATTAATGTGTTGAATAAAAAAAGGGTGCTAAATGATTTATTAGTATGAGCTACATATGTATTTGATATTTCAAAATGATAACAAGTAAGGGATCCTTTTCTTAGTCTGAAGCTACATGCATATAGCTATATCAGTACAGTATATTGATAAATCGCTTAATCCACTAGCAGTGGGGTGACTTTTTCATCAAATCGTTGTCAGGAATCGGGAACAGTAATGTTTCTTTGTGTTCTTTACTGTATGTATATAAACACAAAACTATATATATATAAATTGTTCTTATCAAAGGTGTTGAACTGTTCAATCAACGATATACTGTTGCAGATTTTTTATACGCACAGGTCGATAGATCGGGAGCGTCCGCAGAACATTGGATCCACCCGTGTGTTTAAAAGCAATTCAACCCCGACCAGACTTGATTTAAAACTAGGAAGTATCATTCTCTCTGTGTGGCTGTTAAAAGACAGAATTACCCACTAGGCTAGATCTATAATGGGGAAGCAATTTAATTTTTTATATTCACACATTTAGCAAACGATAACTTTAACAGGAAGTTACACCGGTATCATTAGTCCTGAAGTACATGTAATCATTTGTTAATTAAGGAAATTGTATGTATTGAAGACAACAGAATTTCTGGTCAAGAATTTTGTCTTTTTTACGGACATTTGAGATCATTTGTGTTTCTACGCATGCAGGTAAGTTTACTTCCTTAAAATTCCTAATGAATTATGCCACTGGGAAAAGTAATGGAACAATACCCTAGTATGGTAGTGTTGGAACGAAAGACATGCAGAGCTGGTGATGATTGAAAGCATGGGGAAGTGTATACATACTTGTACATGTTCCTTGAAATGGCGTATTTTATTGAAACACCCAAGGAAAAAAACCATTGTGCACAATAGTTAGCAAATGAATGAATAAAATAGTTTTGCTTCCAAATGAAAGCTTATCTCTCTTATTATATTGATACGTTTTACATATCGATACTGTTGTATTATAGTTGAAAGAAATTGAACACGGTTTCCTATTATCCTCTGCATAAACATCTCGTATGTATGACTATCTGTTTATATGTACATGTACATGTATGTACGAGTTCAAAGCAAATCCCTGATTTTACAAATATCAGACAATAAATAAATAATAACAAGATGTGTCTGTAAAAGACTATTTGAAAGAACTTACTTAGTGGAGTATGCATACCAAATATGAAGTCGCCATCTCTTATGGCTCAAAGCTTGGAGCGAAGGTTCAAAAAAGCTATTTTTAGCATAAAGGTCACAGTCAAGGTCGCAAGGTAATTGGCCTTGGTGTCATTTGAAAGAGCTTTTAAATAAGGGAAGTATGCATACCTAATATGAAGTCTTTATCGCTCATGGTTACATGTAACAAATTATTGCAAAAGTTAAAGTTGACAACAGACAGACATACAGAGAGACAAGTCAAAAAACAAAATGCGCTCCCGATCTATCGACCTGTGCGTATAAAAAATCTGCAACAGTATATCGTTGATTGAACAGTTCAACACCTTTGATAAGAACAATTTATATATATATAGTTTTGTGTTTATATACATACAGTAAAGAACACAAAGAAACATTACTGTTCCCGATTCCTGACAACGATTTGATGAAAAAGTCACCCCACTGCTAGTGGATTAAGCGATTTATCAATATACTGTACTGATATAGCTATATGCATGTAGCTTCATAAAGACATTGCACAGGGGTAATAAACATGCAAAAGGTACAGCTGGAGGCGAGGGACTATGTTCGAAATCAACAATAAACATCAAAGAAAGCGAATTCGTCATCACATTCCAAAAAAGGACAATATTCGTTTACGAAAAGACTTGGTTACATGGTTATGGATTTTCTCTGATTTGTCTTCGAAAGTATATTAAGTACATAGCTGATGAGCTGTGATTGGTAATAAAAAGGGAAATACATTCTCAAACACACATCTGACTCGTGTAGCACCCGTGCAATTAAAAGATTCTTTTTCATTATTTTCGTTGCTAGTATTGCCAATTCTAATGTGAAATAAGTGCACTTCTTCAGCAACAATAAAATAAAACCATAGACAAACGTTTGATAAAATTCCAAAATTTATTCCGTAATATATGCACATGTTGCCAACAATGCTAGGCAGTTTGTAGAATAGGGAAATAAAGAATATTTTTCCGCTGGCAAATAAGATTAATAAAACATTCCAAATTATGCTAACTTAGGAGCATTCGATGTCAAATCCTGGGACATTACGCTTGACCCGTAAAATAATACTAAATATAGCCATTGTAAAAACACCCAAACAAAATGCCATCAAAAATTTCAAAATTAGCCCCCTTGCGCAAAATTCGTTATGTTCTGTAGGCAATGTACTCTCATTTCTCTGTTTCTTGATTGCAAACGTAAGAACTATTAATCCTTTGATTCCTCCGAAGACAAACGTAATGAGGACGTATCGGATAACTTTATGTATGCTGTAGTTTGCCGTTGTTATGGAAATAGACACAAAAACGACCCCGATCAGAAATGCTGCAATGACGATGGTACAGATGCTTCCGTCTGTTGAGTTCCGTCTTGAGCCAGCCAGATAGCTGACCGAAGGGTTATTTCCTGCCACAAAAGGAAAAACGATCAATGTTTTCCCAAGGTCCAGCATCCTCTCAACCTGTGGGAAATATATTCTTGATGAACAATTAACCGTTTTGATCGTATATAAAGTGTGTAGACATAATATACATTTACTTGCGCCCGCTTGGACGGCCATCTTTTAAATAATGTTTGCTTGACCTCTCCCAACTCGGGGTAGAATTGTTGGGTCGGTAGGTAGGTTGAAAAAAAAAATTTCCAGAAAAATTTCAATATGCTTGTTCACGGGATATTGGGAATATAAAGAAAAAGTATCGTGTCTTTGAATACATAAAAAAAAGTTTTGAGTCGGGCCATTTTTTTTGTCAGTCGGGAGGGAGGGCAACCAAACATTTTTCTTTAGAAGACGGCCTTGTCGGTTAAAATATCGTTTCGATCACTAAATGAATTGCAAATTTCCTTGTCATATTCATTAGATGCTTTTTCAGATTCTTCAAAATCATATTTCTTTTAATGAAATAAATATTTCAAAAATAAGTTATAAACAAATTTACAAATCTTCTTAGAGTCCTCATTTGGATTATTTAGAACTTTAATCTCTCGATGGTCCTTGAGTAGCTTTCCACGACATCGATGTAAACAAGAGTATCCAGTTATTCAATTACATTGCATTTTTGTTTATCCCTTTTGATTTATTCTGATTTATTTTCAATTAACCAGTGCGTATATCTGAACGATCTTGTTTGAAAGTAAGTATTTTAATTTCCTTGTTTATACAGAATGCTCACTGCTTATCGCAGAGTGTATTTCTAAGTGATTTTCTCAAGGGTAATCAAAAAAGTATACCTAATTTCAATAAATTATGGAAATGTGAGAATATCTGATACACTTCGCAATGTACTTTTAATAGCAATGGACGTATTGACAAAATCGTTCATATTTTTGTGCAAGACAAAAATGTAAATAACACTTGACTAGCTAGAACATTTAAAATATTTAAGGAATCCGATGTACAACACACCTGTCCCCAAAATTTCCTATTTTTTGGGTTATATTTTCGCCATTCAGTTTGTTTATTTTATACATGACAATTTCTTCTACTTGTGTTTGTACGTAAATTTTTGGTCAAAATCACTCAAGCCGAATTTGGACAGGATCGAGTTCCTAAAGTAACCCCATTTGGCTTATCGTATATATATATACAAAAAAAATTTAACCAACTAGATCTAGAAATCCTTTTTCAAATATTTAAGGTGAGCCTAGTTGTCAAAATAAGGTGAATCGTTCGTGTAATTATTTGGTACTTTTTTTTACTAGATGATATAGTTTTCAGCATGTGAAATGAAAACCATATAAGGTCTAGCTTGTACTAACTCATAAAATCATCATAACAGTGTGATAAATATTCCATATTTATCTTCTATACACATAATTAAGAATAAGCAATAAAATTTTTATACAAACCCAAAAACAAAGTGATTTTGTAGAGGTGCACAACGAGAAAAACAATCCTAGGGAATTTAAACTGAAAACTATTGTAACAGTTCATTTTTGCACTGAAAAATTGCGTGATTTTCATATGAAATACTTTCAACGGAAAAAAAAACTACACTCCAAAAAAACCCACCTTTTTTCTTGTAACCCCCCCCCCTCGGGATACTGTATCTTTCTGTTGTCTTGATAAAATGGAAATGATGTTTTAGTCCATATAAATTTCTATTGAACAAATTGTAAAATTTTAATTTAAATTATTTAAAGGATGCCGAACGTTAATACATACATATATACATGTAAGTACGAGGATCATTCAAAACGTTCGTTGACTATTGAAATAA
This sequence comes from Saccostrea glomerata, assembly GCA_003671525.1. Taxonomy (NCBI): domain Eukaryota; kingdom Metazoa; phylum Mollusca; class Bivalvia; order Ostreida; family Ostreidae; genus Saccostrea; species Saccostrea glomerata. The sequence goes on from PRKT01000046.1 coordinate 1,269,630, forward strand.
CTTTTTCATTTGAAGTTATATTGCAGCCAAATTTGTTACAAAATTTAAACAACAGATTCAAATAATTTTAGCGAAAAATTGGAATATATCTTGCAGGCTTGGGGCGAATAACATTGTAAAGTAATGCATTATATTACCATTACTTCAACAATTTGGGCATTAGATTACCATTACCATTACTCTATTTTCTTAAAGTAATGCATTACATTACCATTACTTTAGTAAAGTAATGCATTACCATAAACATTACGTTTGGAGGTTTTTAAAAATAGAAAATTATTCAAAACTTTGCATGATTTTTTCATAAGATGCATCCACCCTTCAAAACTAAACAGGATAAATGATAATTCAAAATTGATTTCAAGTATTTGTATATATTAAACTGTCAATAAGTTAATTACATTCATAGAAAGTTTAAACTTTTAAATTGTCAGTAATATAAAACATGTACAATATGCACTTTTGTGTAACTATTGATGTTAAGAAGCAATTCAACTTTTAAAACACGTTAAGCCCTGCCCAAAATATTTAATAATAAAGCTTAAATTAGATTATTTTGATCAAGTACCCTATGAAAAAAAATAAATGCATTGACAGAGTTGTACAAAAGATAGACAGCATGTACATTTTGCTGTGCTAAGCATATAATGCCTGTATGTCTTATATTTTCTTTGGTTCAATGTATTTTTCATGGTCAGTTTAAGCTAGACCAGCTCAATTAATGTTTTAAAAATATAGTCGGGAGAAAGAGACAGCTAGGTAATTTGGAGCACTTCTCCAAACAATGCACTTTTTAATTGTTACATAACCCAGAGTGTGTTTTGATGACTCTCTAGCTGTGGCAATTATTAATTTACATTAATTAGAGTACCTCATACACAATTTTTATTTAAAAAAAATATATTTTGAATAATTCTTTGAAATCAAATCTTATCTAAAATAAGTTTGAAGACTTAAATGTAAGATAAGTGTACTTTCCACAGAATAAAAAATGTATTTAAATAAATACAAAAATTCTATTTAAATAGTGTAACTTTTTTCATTAAATTTTATCATTTGCAAAAGAAATAAAAAAATAACTTAAACAATACTTTCCATGTCTATCTAAATATCTTATATTAAGCACGTGCAAAATAATGCTTTGTAATGCTATGTAATGCCAGCATTACACTGATTTTAATGAAGTAATGCATTACATTACCATTACATGTAATGCAATTTTTTTGGCATTACACATTACTAGCATTACTTGGAGTTCATGTAATGCATTGTAATGCATTACCATTACAATTAGCATTACCCCAAGCCTGATATCTTGATATTTATAACAATTATCAAAGATTTCAGATAGCAAAAATGGGGTCACGGAGCAGGGTCAAACTTGAATTATTAACTACATGTAATTATAAACTTTTTAATGTTTATACCCACACTTTTTACAATAGTCCCTTAAATTAAATAAAATTCAAATCTTTATATCTATTAATGTTCTATTGTATCAGATGCTAAAAAATAATGTAATAGATCGCTTCGTTTAAAAGATATCAGTTTCTAAAGACGCATAGACTTGAATAAAACAAGCTAATTCAGAGAATGTGTGTCCCCCGCTTAGGGGAAAAGTAAACCATGCGCAGTTCGGGGGTAAGGGAGGGGGGGGGGGGGGGGGGGGGGGGGGAGTCGGATCTCCCTGACTGAATTAGTAAAAATATTAAATGTATACATGTATACTGAAGCAAATAAAATATGTCAATATGGTCATAAATTGCTTATTCTTAATTATGTGTATAGAAGATAAATATGGAATATTTATCACACTGTTATAATGATTTTATGAGTCAGTACAAGCTAGACCTTAAAAGGTTTTCATTTCACATGCTGAATACTATCATTTAGTAAAAAAAAGTATTTCGGAAAAAAAAGAAATGGATCATTTGGGAATCGATCTCGGTATCTCTCTTCACATGAGACATACCACTACACCACGGAACTGCTTTATATTGACGAAAATTATATGCAAACATGAAGTCACATACATGTATATATTTACGTTCGATATTGTCAAAATTTTACACAATGCATGGTGTCTAATTTATCCTTTAATAAACAGTTCTAATAGATGTAATAAGACTATAAAGTCCACTGAGAACATGTTTACGAAACTTTCCTAAGATTGTTCATAAGAAATTTCCTAAGATATATCTTAAGAAATTCTTAGGATCATCGTAAGATTATCCTAAGGTGTTTTTCAAAGTTATCTTATGATTATCCTAAGCTAAGACGTCTTAAATCATTATGACATAGAAATACTCCAAGCTTTTAACCATTGTCAGGGATCAGAGAGTTGTAATTTTTTGCTATATATAATGCTACACGTTATGTCATCATAATGAAAATATTTAAAAGAGTGAAAATAAAAAAAAAAAAAGAATATGAGGTTTTTTTTTAATTTATAGATATAAATTATATATTTTAAATGATTAATCATCTAAAATCGACGATATACTGTAATATTGGTTACATTTAAAATCAAATACAGTGCCATTTCATCATCTAGAATTCTTGAACGATGAACGTTAATTGAGATAAAAATGTTTGAGTCACTTTCTTCTGGTTATAATTTCAAGATAAGATGCACAACGAAATTAAACATGAAATTGTTGATTGATGTGTGTTTGGCTTTTGAAAGATACAGTTCCTACACACTAAAATAGGTTAAAAGACAATGCTTGAAACTCGATACACTTCACCAATATTTACTAGATTTTTGTTTTGTTCAACATGTATATAAACCTTGGGAGAGGGATTTTCTTAGGAATATTGTTGGGGTAATTTTTGGAATTGATGGTTTTAAATTAAACAGTTCAAAAATTTTATGTCCAAGGATTTCATGGAAGGGAAGGATTGGTTTCAGTATTCCACTTATGCAAAAAGTGTAAACGACCCCTTTTTTTCTTTTTACTTATTACAGTAATTAATTACAGTTACCAACCTCTGCCTTTGGGTCAGATGAAAAGGTCCATGGGTTATGACGAATAAGATTATCTTTTCTTTTTAAAAATATTGCATCTGATTAATAAAATAAAACAAAAATGCGAGACAAGTACTATAGACACAAAGATAAGCAAAATGTATTTTGTATCTGCAGGAAGCTAAATCAATCTTTAAAAGACCCAGAATTTCCTTATGAAAATTGATTTACAGTCACCGTGTAGAACATAATTTGTAGGAACAAATATTTATTAAATAAAAACCAACAAATATTGACAGTATTTCCAAATAGGTCAAACTCCAAAAAGGTCAAGAGTTCAAATTTAAACTTAGTATCCAATTAAAGTTTTTGTCACAAGTAATAAACATGTTAGATTTGCAAACACGAAGTACCAACCATTTATCAAGAATATCGAAGATTAAAGTGTTGTTTAAAAGTAGTATTTACAAGGCCAAGATTATGAGGTAAAATAAAATCGGTACCAAACGATAATTATAAAGTACAGAAGCCCTAAAACCAATCGCCTAAAAGGTAGAGGCAAGAGTTAAGTTTATACAAATTACACTGTAGGTCAAACTCAAAGGTCAAGAGGTCAATGTATTGATATCTAAAGGAAGTTCCTGTAATACATATGTGATATCATACTTAAATCCCTATCCGAGTCAACTGAACTTGGTCAACGTAAAAGTTTATAAATTATTCTAGTAGATGAAACTCAACGGCACTTGTTTCGTATACGGGGCACCACTTCTTATTTTTACTACAAGGTACCTAACTCAATTTAAAGCACCCCCGCTTCAAGCTCGTATTTTGTTAATACATGTATATCAATCACTAACCTACTTTAAAATGACATCGTTCGCTTCGGAAGACATTTTTCTTGTTGATTAAATTGTTTCAGAAGTCTCTGTTAAAGCCTCTTTATTGTAAACCACTCATTCATTCCTCAAAAATTACCTCGATACAAAGTAATGGAATGGAAGACCTCATAATGGAATTCTCGGAAGTCTCTCAAATAAATTAAAAAATTCGGTTCTAACGATTTAGACCAAAATCTACAAATACATGTAGTAGATATTGTCATGTATAAAATAAACAAACTGAATAGCAAAAATATAAACGACAGGAAATTTTTGGGGTAGGTGTGTTGTACATCATTAAATACGTGAAAAGTTAGTGTTGCTATTAAAGTGTTATTTACATCTTTGTCTTGCGCTAAAATCTGAACATTTTTCCGTACTGTTCATATACGTCCTTGGTTATTAATAGTACATTAATTACCAAGTGTATCAGATGTTAACAGATGTCCGTAATTAACTTTAAATTAGTTTGTACTTTTTTGATTACCAGTATCCTTGAGGAAATCACTTAGAAAATAGACTCTATAAAAGCCGTGTGCATTCTGTATAAACAAGGAAATTAACATTTGAGTTACCTTCAAACATATAATTGCTCAGATATCAAGTTGATTGAAAATAAACCAGAATGGAACAAAAGGAAAAATAACATCTGAATAAGGATGATTTTTTCTATAAAAAAATCTATGCCGTTAAAAGACTCACAAGGAACGTCAAGAGATTATACATGTAGTTCTAAATTATCGGCTAAATGATGACTCTGGGAAGAAATGTAAGTTTATTTATAACTTATTTTTGAAATACACATGTATATACTTCATGAAAGAAAAAGCTTACGAAAATCTTCAAAAGCATCCACAAAATTTGGAATACATCAAGGAAATTTGCAATTCATTTGCTGATAGATTAAACGATATTTTAAACGACAACAGCAGTCAAAATGGGCGCAAGTATAACAGGATGTGCATTTGGTCTTATGTCTCCTCATTTTATACTCTTAACAAAACGGTTAATTATTCATCAAGAATGTTTTTAACAGGTTGAGAGGATGCTGGACATTGCGAAATCGTTGGTCGTTTTTCCTTTTGTGGCGGGAAATCACCCTTCGGACAACTCTCACACTGGCACAAGACGCACCTTAACGGACGGAAGCATCTCAACCATCGTCCTCGCAGCATTTCTGATCGGGGTCGTTTTTGTGTCTATTTCCATAACAACAGCACAATACAGCATACATCAAGACCCGGATAATGCCATCCGATACGTTCTCATTACGTTTGTCTTGGGAGGAATTGTAGGATTATTAATTCTTTCGTTTGCAATCAAGAAACAGGGAAATGAGAGTACATTGCCCAGAGAACATAACGACATTTGCGCAAGGGGGCTGAAATTAAAATTTTTGATGTTATTTTGTTTGGGTGTTTTTACAATGGCTATATTTAGTATCATTTTACGGGTCGAGCGCATTGTCTCAGGATTTCACATCGAACGTTCCATAGTTAGCATAATTTGGAATGTTTTATTAATTGTATTTGCAGGTGGACAGATATTCTTTATTTCCCTTTTCTACAAACTGCCTAGCATTGTTGGGAACATGCGCATATATTACGGAATAAACTTTGTACTTTTATTACAATGGCTATATTTAGTATCATTTTACGGGTCGAGCGCATTGTCTCAGGATTTCACATCGAACGTTCCATAGTTAGCATAATTTGGAATGTTTTATTAATTGTATTTGCAGGTGGACAGATATTCTTTATTTCCCTTTTCTACAAACTGCCTAGCATTGTTGGGAACATGCGCATATATTACGGAATAAACTTTGTACTTTTATCAAACGTATGTCTTTGGTTTAATTCTATTGTTGCTGAAGAAGTGCACTTATTTCACATTAGAATTGGCAATACTAGCAACGAAAATAATGAAATGGAAACTTTTAATTGCACGGGTGCTACACGGGTCAGATGTGTATTTGAGAATGTATATCCGTATTTGTTACCAATCACAGCTCAATATTCTCTCATATCAATCAGCTTTGTACTAAATATACTTTCGAAGACAAAGCAGAGAAAATCCGTTACCATGCAACCCAGTCATTTGATTAACGGATATTGTCCTCTTTTGGAATGTGATGACGAATTAGCTAAACCGGAAGCAATGTCCCAAATGAAATTGCGTATTTGGTACATTTGTGTTTTGATTGGTGTAACTTTCGTCTCTGTGCTCTTGGTTCTGGTAGCAGTTCTCATGGCGCAACCTTGTAACGAAGAAAATGTCTTTCGGGCGCTAGAGAAATATCGTCTGTTTTATAAAGTCTTGCTCCTGCTGTTTGCATTAATTTGCTTTCGCATGTTATGGAGTCAAAGTGCACCAACACCCTTAAACACGAGCTTTTCAAGTGAAGAAGTTATTCTGGTTTTCAGTTCTACAGCAATGACAATGTATTTGCTCTTTCAGATTCATGCTATAGTAAATCGAAGAAAAGTCGTTGATGTTACCTTGGTTGAAAACATAGTGAGTCTGCTAATTGTGTATTATCAAACGGTCTTCGTTCTGCAAAGTCGTCGTTATCAAAACTTCAAAAAGGAAAGACATTTCAGAATAAGTCATGTCATTTTGCTTATGTTCATAATGAATCTGGGGCTATGGTTCAATGACGGTTTTCTTCAGAAACGTGTGCCCTATGTCATGAAAGAAAAATATCGGATCTTTGATCGGAGGGCTTTGGATGTTATGAAGGGAACACTGTTTCCTATATCCGAGTTTTATATGTTTCATTTGTCCATAGCTTTGTTTGATGTTTATTGTCGATTTCGAATATATTAATCCTTCTCCGAAGTCCTTCTTGCTAAGTGCTTCTCTGCAATGTCTTGTAGCCTTTAAATTATGTACTAGTATGCACATGTGTAAAGTTAAACTTTTTGAATTGAAATAAAAATGTTTGAGTCATTCTTCTGACTTTTATTTCAAGATAAGATGCACAACGAATCAAAATATGAAATAGTTGATAAATGTGTGTTTGGCTTAATGAATTGTCAGTTCTTACGCGCTAAAATAGGCTGAAAGACAAAGTTTGAGACTCGATACATTTCACCAACATTTACTAGAATTTTCTTCATGAAATGTATATAAATCTTGCAAGGGAGAGGGATGCTTTTTAGGAATGTTGTTAGGGTATCGTTTTTTTTTAATTGATGGTATTAAATTAAACACTTCAAAAATTTTATATCTAGGAATTTCGTCGAAGGGAAGGGATTCCTGTTACACTTAAATGACTCTTTTTTTATTTGATCCGTTAAATCAACTTAAATATCGAACAACTTCTGCCTTTGGGTCAGATGAAATTGTCCATGGATTGTGACGGATAAGCTTATTTTTCTTTTTAAAAATAATGTATCTGAACAATAAAAGAAACATGTAAGACAATTTCTATATTCAAAGATTGACAAAATGTATTTTATACGTCCGCGTATCAGCAGGAAGACAAATCAATCTTAAAAGACTCAGTATTTCCTTATAACATTGATAAGACACAGTCACTATGTAGAAGTTATGCTGTAAGAACAAACAAACAAATAAGCCAGCAAATACCGACAGTTAATTTTCCAAATCGGTCAAACTCAAAAAAGGACAAGAGTTCATATTGAAACTGTTGATACCAAAAAAAGGTCTTGTCACAAAGAATACACATTTGAAATTCGCAAGTACCAACCATCCAGAAAAAAAGACGGATATTAAAGTTTTGTTTAAAAGTAGTACATGTACATATATGTACCCACACTACAAGGTCAATGTAATGAAGTAATTTAAAATAAAAATCAATATAAAAGTGTACTTTTAAGGTATTGTGGGTCATCGCTACTTTTTTTTGTGAACCAAAAAATTTTATTTTTAACGCAAACTTTAAGGATTATCTTTCAAAAAAATGGAGCGAAGACCCACTCATATCAAAAAAAATTCTTGAAGTATGAAAAAATGATCATTTTTGTTCTTTTTAGTCTGTGTTAACTTTGCTTTTTCATAGGCAAATATTTTCAGTCTTTGTGAGATTTTTGTAATTTTATAGAGATTTTACATTAAGTATACTTTAATATGGAATAAAATTTAGATATATTTGAGATTTAATTTTTCACTTCATATTTGTCGCAGTATAGGCATTCTGTCCGCCTTATCCCCCCATCTTCTTTGTTAAAACTAATAAAATTCGTTAAAACAAATTCTAAAATTTGATATAAAGAATTAAATTCGTTAACTCAAATTCAACAATCAGGGCTTATAGAAATATGTAATATATGAATTCGATTTATTGATTTTTCGAATTTAATTCAAAACAAATTAAATTCGTTATGACAAATTAAAGAATTCGTTATTTAGCGAATTTAATTCGTTATATTAAATTCAAGAATTCGTTAGATCAAATTTTGAAATCGTCAAAACGATTTAAACAAAGTTATAACAGATATTCCTTATGCACAACAGAGACATATATGTCTCTGTGCACAATAACGAATTGAAAGTTAACACTGAAATTCGGCAATTCGTTATATCGAATACAAAAATATTTTTGATAGGTCCTAAATGGGCTTCATATTTCGTGTGATCCACAGGCACCTGGTGAATATACATGTAGTTGCTTTAAACCCCTCCTCTACATTTTAGACACAATATAACAACTGAAGCATTTCCAAGATAGTGCGTGGCGAGATCGGGTTCGGTATTCCGTAAATTTCGTGACTGACGTGAGTCGCAATATTAATTTCGGAGTTTGTTTTCCTCGATAGATTTTGACAAGGTGCTCATGACAATTTTACAACAATGATTGGTTTACTAAATAATGGCTGAGAGTGGAGGTAAATAGAGAATTGTGTTCTATAATGATCAATGAGCGTATATCATCTTTGTCTGTTTGTCAATTTTAAAGGTGTGTTCATCGTATCTAACAATCGTAGTATATACATGCCACCAGGGCAGGGGCTGAAAAAAAGAAATTTCAAGCACTTTGCCCATGTGCAAATACATAGTTATGTTTCACTTGCCCTTCTTCAATTTTTATTTTGTCCCATCATAAACTTTGAGTTAAAGATAGCACAATAAAACATGAATTCAGTTCAGTTAGGTACAGATGTACCTCTGTAGAATTATATTTTTAAGTTAAATGCATGTGTATGAACATTAAATATGGACAGAAAAAAATTAATCCTATCTTTGTAGATCAAAAGCAGGATGTCTTTCAGGAGGAAAGACTTCTGCTGAAGCTGGAGACATGTATGCAGATTTACAGTTGGGACTGTGGGCTTGCCTGCTGTTGTATGGTGCTAAGGTTAATATTTTATCAAGAATTTGGTATTCATAAAGAGAGTTTAGAGTGAAATATTTAAATAATATTATTATTGGTAATGCATCATATACAGTTATTCCAGTTTAATTTGTTAACAGTTTATGTGTTGTTTTTGTTCATGACCTTGTAAGAAAAACATTGTACTAGTAACTATGCAAAAATAAAATAAAAAATGTATTGGTATTATTTTGTGAGTGTGTATACAGTACCTTTAATCTATATTAAATTTTCTTTTAATGTCACAACTTGAAGAACTCTATATAAGATACTGCATATATTGCTGTACATATACTACGTTTTTATGTATTTGCAAAAAAAGTAATAGGTATGTTAAATTTTGTCTCAATGTAGATATTTTGGAAAAGATGATTCCTGTGTTTACACCAGTGATCTTGATGAACTACAATGTGGTCAAAGGTAGACTTAGATATATGTTTTTATCATCAAATTAATTATTGCACACTATTAAATTTCATATAGAAGAACCACAAAAGTCAGCTATGGAAATGATATTCATATCTCTTGAGTATTTTTGGATAGCTTTGACTAAAGTATGATTTTGTTGTTATTGTTGCAGTATATGGACCATTGATTTGGGATATCTTTTACTTAAGTACAAAGTCAGGGTAGAATTCTCCACGATTACTCTAGGGGTGGATGACCAATATGCCAGAAAGGTGATGATGCATTCATAACTGAATATATTATAAATATAACACTTAAAGTTTTTAGGAGCAACCTTTAATGATAAATATGTTTTACATAATGATTGATTTATAAGGTATTTTTTAACATCTTGATGCATGTATTCAATTGACCATTTTTGTGGGTTTTTTTTAGCCATTCTATATGCGTAATTTTGACAAAGATGCTGAAAGGGTTAGCAAAAAGTTTGCAGAGGCTTCCCAATCAGGACTTGATGTTTCCAAAAGGTAATTATAATAATTGTTTTTTAATTTTATTCTTTAGCAACACAAATATATTTTTTTTATAGATACAGATATAGCTATAAATAAAGGAAGTCTTGTAAGCTCTTTCTGGTAATTATAATAAAAGTCCAGTTTTAGAATAAAAAGAGTATGCATATAGATGTTAGATTAAAAAAAAAAAATTACCTACATACATGTACAATTTTGTTGCAAAAAAGATCATCCATGAACAACAATAGTTTTGGGATTTTGTTAATAAAAAAAAACCATCATTTGTATAAAAATATTTCACATTTTTTGTCTCTGTTGACAGGTCCCTAAGCATAAAAGACATAGTAAGTCACCTATCAGGGGGCAATCTGATGATATGTCTGGTTGATTGGAGCTCACTTGAGTGTATATGGTGTGACAGGGTGGTTAGTATATTGAATACTCTTTTTTTCATTCTGTATACTAAACAGTTATATCTTAACAATAGCTACAATTGGTACTCTCACTGTTATGCATCAAGATACTTCTTTCATTGTAAATTGGTCTTTATCACGCATGATTGTATAATCGAAGAACCCCTTATATATATATGTAGTTAAATTTGTCTCATCTTTTCTTTTTCAAAAGCATAAAAACAGATTGTTATGGAGAGCAAATAAGGTTAAACATGTATTATTATATCTTTTTTGAAAATATCATCAGGTCTTTTTTTTTTCAGAAGCAGCATTGTTTAAACTGGTGTGGACAGTGTTGCAAAACATATCAGGGTAAATGAATAAAAATATTATCTGGCACACATAGGATAAAAATTAAAGCTCATTTAAGGCCATGCAAAGTTAATTCCTTGGTTCTCAGGCCTTTTTTCAAGAAATATGATGAGGTAGGGAGGCTTTTTTTTTTTTTTTTTTTTTTTTTTTTACTTTTTATTGCCCCCAAAACATGATGATGCAGCTTTTTACATTGTACAAAACCTCAAAAAATGATGAGGGAGGTGATTTGTTGTTTTTATTTTATTGATTTAGCAATAAAAAGGGTCAATGAGGCACCCTTGGAAGAGATAAGGGAGGGCCTGAGAACCAAGAAATTAATTTATTTTTGCCTAAGCGTTTTAAGCTATATTTTTAGATGAATCTGCAGGATCAGTTATCAATTCTTTTTCCACTTTGGACATCTGACGTATTAAGGACATTCTATTATAGACTATTCCACTGTTTTGTAGGTCACTATGTTGTGGTGTGTGGATTTGACTTGAAAAAGAAATGGATTTTTTATAAAAATCCTTCCTATGATGAGGGTAAGATTTATTTAACAATTATCAGTTTATAAAAATTAGAATTATATATTAAACTTAAAGACATGTACTGTGAAATATTACCTTTTACACAGGTGTTAGTAATATAGAGAGAGAAAACTTCTTTTAATATGTATATTTAAAAGATATTTAAAGCTGACATCTATGTTGATAGATATGTGCTGTTCCCGGATGGACAAGTTTGACAAAGCTCGCAAGAGCCATGGAACAGATGAAGACATACTGCTCATATACAAACCACAAAGTAAGGGGGATGACACCCTCAGATCCTAAATCAGTGAGAGGACCTTATTGCTGTCCGTACCCTTTAAGTGTATGCATTCATTCCCCCCTATGTACTTTATGTAGTTAAATTTGTCTCAACCCCCATTTTTTTAAGTATTAAAATTTTGTTAATTTTTCCCCTGTGGTAACATTTTAGAAATGTGCTCAAAATGTATTTGAAACTTGAGAAGTATTTGAAAAGATCTAACTTTGCATCTTAACTTGAAATGATATTATAGAGGTCTTGCTTGTCAGAAATTTCATGTACTGCCTAGAAAATAAATTAAGTGTACAAGTAGATTTATAAGAAAAATGTTTTTAATATTTGTAATAAGTGGTATTATGTTGGAAATGTGCTTGGGATATTTTTGAAACTAGAGAAGTTGTTTAAAATGTATACGTGTAATTTTACTTCTTGACTTCGACATTCTAGAGGTTGTCAACAGCCTTATGTACTGTTGTGGGAATAAATTAAACCATCAGGGTTGAATGCACCAATTGGTTCATAAATTAAATACATGTATATATGTTATTTATATATAAAATAGCTTGTTTATCATACTGATATTTTCATAACTGGTTTACTATGCATAATTATAAACTTAAGAGACATGCTAGTCTTCAAGTGTCTTATAAACAAAATTTTAACATTTGTGTTCAAAACAGTTGTATGTAGAACTTGATATAATTTTGATGTTAATAAAATGATATACATGTATAGTATAATGTCTGTATTCTAAGTCAAAATGCAACCAATTGATACCTCAATTGCTTTATGCAAATTGTACCAACTTACAAAAGGCATTGATTGAATTAGTTTACACATGAGATGAAATATATACATGCATACAGATTTCACTTGAGTTTTCCATTGAAGGAAATTCTCATTGATTTCCCCTGTGTGACTTTATATTTCACTATTTTCACTTCCTTATGTAATAATTTTGTTAAGTTTCAAGTGACAAAAAGAATTAAAGGCCCTTGTTACAAGTTATTATTCAGAGTTTCTGTGTTCATAAAAGCTGCTTTGGAAAATTATATAGGTAAAGAATGATAAGCTTAGAACTTATAATTATTTGCAAAATAAGCATGTGTTGATGGCAAAGTATTTATACTTTTCTCAATGTTTAGTATTCAGTAAGCAGAATATTTTGAGCAATTATGTTTTATATATATACATGTATCATCATTTTTACAATTTTTTAACATGTAGTATACACAGAAATGTACAGAATAGTACTTGTTAAAATTTATATTTATGCATTATAAACTAAGTTGTTTTGCCAAAATTAAAAGGAGGGAAAATATGAGCTGAAGTAAGTCTGGTTGTGAGGATTTCAAAACTATATTTTTGTATAAAGCTGATCTCTATATAATTGTTGCTTCAGTATATTATGTAATTTTTAATTGCTAATAAATATAATGATAAGTTCAACGGAATGTTTTTATTGTTTATTTTATTATTTGTAGCATGTATTTAAATCTTTAACCTTTAGGTTATTTTAATGGATGTGACAATGGGAATATTTAAAAATTTCTCACCACATTAAATTTCAATATAATAATAATATTTACGTGTTAAATACTACACATAGCAAAACATCCTTATGTTTTTGCAGTATGTATTTAATATACTGATACAATCAGTATCAGATGCGAGATGATGAAACTTAGTTTGTGATTTACAATGATTATTGGAAGAGATCTAGTATATTAACAATATTTCTTTTCTCTGTTGTGGTTTATCCCATGTTTACCTCTTTATCCCGTGGATATAAGTCATTGGATATTTTTTCATATTCCACAATTGTGGTGTCACAATGGTTTTTGCGTTAGTGTGATGAAGTAAAATAAAATGGAGTTCAATATTAAAACAGTGTAAAACATTGGTTGTGAAGTATTAAACATGGAATAAAAAGAATCTCTCATGATTTGACGTTGGATATGAATTTAATCCATGGAGTTGTGTGATTTTATCCCTCGCCAAGTCTTGGGGATAAAAAAAAACACCCAACCTGTTGGATAAAAATCATATCCAACTTCAAATCATGCGAGATCCATCTGATCTTATATATATCCCATGAGAGTCTGAAACGTCTGATGCATATTTGGATGTTTTGATATTAGAAGACATTAATGACAAACCTTACACTGAACACGATGACATCAAATTTGCTATCGTTAACTTCCCCTTATTTCATAGGCAGCATTATACCATTTTTACCTGCAGAATATTCCATGTACAAACTTTTTCTAAAACGATACTGGACAATGGCAGATAGTTGATAATAAAAAGGTCTGGAGTATAAACAAGTTCATTTTGCAAATTCTATGGTCAGTTTGCAGATAAGTAAAATGAATACAATTTCTTTCAAACAAATTACGCCATATTTCATTTTCATACTGAATAGTGACTGTACATATTTTAAAGTTTGTCATTAAATTGATTTTTACAAGGGATGTTTACAAGGGGACTGTTTGACAAGGGATGATTACAAATACTTCTCCATAGTGCCGTTGCCTGCGTGGCGCAGTGGTTACAGCGTTTGTTCTAGACTCGCGAAGTAAGGAGTTGATGCTTACGTCGCGGGTTCGACTCCCACTGTGGGACGTGGAGACCGGTCCTTCGGATGAAACAGTATAAACCGAGGTTCCCTGTCGCAGTAGGTGCTTGCACGAAAAAAGGTCCCTCCCTGCTCAATGGACAAAATATGCAGCTCTTCATCGGCAAGTGGTGGTGTCTAAACATTAGTAAAAAATTTCGAGATGGACGATAATCAATATACAATTAATCAATCTCCGTAGTACCTGATTCCATATCAGATGTTTTCCGTAGTCCTCGTTTACTCTGCTTCCAATTGATAGTGAAATATATCGAGATAGCGAACAGTATTCACGCTCAAAAGTCCATTAAACAATGAATACAAATTTTGGAGCAGAGCAAGCACGGACCCTAAAATGTCTGAGTTGGGATGAGGTTCCATGGAGTAGTGAGCATCCCCTGACAACACGTCCCATCCACCGTGTGCTTCTTAATTGTCATAATCGGGAAATAACGGAAAATCCCGTATAGAATTCAGTGTCCAAATGTATTTGAATAAAGCTCTAACAATAAGTACGAAAACCGTCAATCAGCATATGACTTAATGATAGATTGTATTTGTTTACAAGATCATTGTATCCGCCAAAGAACTTACGAAATGACGACTTTAAAAGAGACTGACGAGATACTTGTTTCATTAACTTCTTTGACAATAACTGAACCTCGTTTAAGATATTGTTCATACGTTAAGCATGCTCTTGCATATCGAATCAATTAAGATACATGTATATGAACCCTGTATGCAGGTGATACAGGCATATTTTTTAATAAGCAAGGGAAGTTGACGATTGAAAAGTTCAATTTCTCATCACGTTTATAAATCATATAGCTTTGTCGTTAGATTACTATATATTATCAACATCCTTTTCCATTAAAATATCCAAATATGGAATAGATGTGTCAAAGTTTGTGGTATCTTTTATTTCAAGCTCATTGGCAAATTTGACTGGGTTTATTAATTTAGAAAAGGTTCATCATTTTAAAATATGCATCAAATCCTTAAAGCTCAAGGCTTTTGTTAATTTCTAACATGAATGTCGATCACAAGTTTTAATTTGTTCAGCAAGAGTGAAATTTCACCCATTTCACTCTTGCTGAACAAATTAAAACTTGTGTTTTGTGTGAATATTAATTGCTGACTTATTGATAATTTTATGAAAGAAGTAATTACTAACAATAAATAATGGCATGAAAAAACTACCATACTATGGTCGTCATATTTAGAACTGTAGTGTTATGGGTGATTCAAAAGCATATATACATGTATAATGCATCCACATAATGTCTTGGGGGGAAATGAACCCAAAAAGTATAATATACATTGTAATTTAAAAATAAAATCTGCATAAGTTGCAAAAAATCATTACGAGATATACATAAGATTCTTGACCAGAAAATAATCTTAAAATAATTCTTATAAAAATCATGAAAAATGAGATAATGACTAAAATATCAGCATGTTATAATCGAAAGTGGATCAGGCTCGAAAAAATGACAGGTTTTGGGTATGCTGCAAGACTCGTTTACGATATTTAGCCTCTTCTTCCTCTTCTTCGTGGCGTTTTGCCAAAATTAAACAAAATCGACAGCAGCATCCAAGAAAGCCAATGATAACCAAAATTATGAGAACAAGGACGGAGATTTCTATGTATTCTATCCAATGTATGACGTCTTTAAGATAAACGGCCGGAGGATCATTCCCATATGGCACTGGAAAAAAGAGGTGAAATATATACAGTAAAACGTCATTATATCAAATTCAAAAAGGGCCGAGAAATACTAGCATTCAAAGATTAAGAATTTTTAGAATAAATTGTATAACGAAAAAAAAAATGGTAATGATTACTAGGTCACATATTCATGTCATCAGAGATAGATGTTCGAGATACAAAGTTCGGTACATGTTCTCTCTCATTTTAGTTTTATGTCATTCGTAACACTGTCTCTACAGTTACATGTACGATGACCAAACATGAACCTTAAACATTTCAATTTCATTGGTTGTAAATTCGAATTAATATCGGAGGGGAAAATTTATTTCTCATTTAAGACTAGATAGGCACATTTATCATGATTTGTAATATACTCTTTTAATTTGAAAAATCCTAACAACTAGCCCGAGAGTGACCATTTGGTATTTATTTTATATTCATCATAAACGTACTGAATTTTAAATTGTATTAAATATTTTCTTATCATACGCCCGGCTTTTCTATAAAGTCCACTTTAACAAAAGTTTGTAAACAAAGACACATGGACTAGACTTGTCAAATAGCTTCTTTTGAAAGTAGTAGCTATAGGTTGAATAACAGCATGGGTTGTAAACAGATCTAATGGAATCTTTCAAATTCTAAAATTTAAAATTTATTCAGAAGTTTTGGTTTTATGGTTTAGCACTAATATTATTGCTTGAAGGGTCTATCCTTGATTTTTATCCCTCTAGATATTTCCCCTCTTTCAATGCTAAGGAAACGTTAAAAACGATGAAGGGACGTTAACTAGAAAAAGCAGAGACCAAGATTCTTACCTTCACAGGTTGCTTTCATTATTTCAAATTCCAATGTGTTTAAAGCATCAAACTTAGAGACTGTAAAGACCTTTTGGGGATCAGAAGCAATGAGGCTTAATTCAGCTAGATTAATTCCGCTGCCAATACCAATAACAAAGGTTCTTATATTCATTTCATGGAGTTTTTTGGCTTGCAAGGTAGTAGCATTTGCGTTATTAGACATGCCATCAGTCATTACAATAAGAATACTGACCACATGGTCTCTGGCCCCGGCAGTCGGTTTAAAATCATGCTCCATAACATTTGCCAAAGCTAAATCAGTATGGGTGCTTCCCGCTTGGTATGGTATTTTGTCAATGGCTTGAAGCAGAGTGGTTTTGGTGGTATACTTATTCATGAAAAATTGATGATGAAAAGTGGTAGAAAATGTTTCAATTCCAATCTGAACATCGCCGGGTCCTATGACAAACAAGCTGGCAAGTTTTCTCACAAAGTGTAGCTGTTTTTGAAAATTTGTTTCTCCAACAGATCCGGAAGAGTCAAGTAAAAACACAATATCTGCTCTTTTTGTTGAACATACTACAAATTAAAGTGAAGGTAGAAAAAATTAGCAAAAAAAGCCACTCCCCTTGAGCAAACAATAATATGATAGTTAGCTACTCTTTTCTTTTTAAAAAAAAAACCATACATTGAAAAATACAATGGTTTTTAAAATTATCTATTTTCTTATTTTCAACATTATTTAAATTTTTTTTTATTGAATTTAAAGATGAGAACTTCGAGAATAAAATCAATTTGTTAAAACCTTGAGCCAAACCAAAGTTCACTAATATGCTTGACAAATGATTGAGATAGATTTATGATATAATTGCAAAAAACATATTCACCATTCACAGCAGATCTTGTAGCGATAGCGGCTAACAATGAGCTCAAAACAGCCCCAAAAATAAAAGAGAAAACCGGACACATATTGACAGGAAGACCTCGCATAAAATGATATGAACAGTTATTTTAACTTCTTTTGAGAGGAGCTTGGGGAAAATTTTGATTACTAAGTTTTATAAGATTGATATCTTTACATTATTTCAATAATTTAAAAGATAAATATATTATAATGAAAGTATCTTTCTTTGCAGTAGGTACATGTACTGGAATGACCTTCTGCTGACTTTAAGAAACAGATCAATCACAAGGCATTAAACCCGTTAACATCTTTAGCAAGTAAACAGTTTTATCCGAAGGGATGCCTCAAAGTGCGTTTTTATCCGTTTTCCGTCAAAAAATGATTTCTTTTTCATTTATGTTTCTGGTTTTGATAATTGAAGCACCAAGCAAATTCAAAGAACTCTGGTACCTCGCTTTTTGTGTCTTAGTGAATAGGATCCTGTTATTTATGACATACCCGGTATTGTGGCAAATACATACATGAACGCCCTAACATATTTCATTCCAAAGTAGTCACTAAAGTAATATTTTTTTTTTAAAAGGGGGAGTCAAAATTCATATCAAGCTCTGAAAAATCTTGCCAATGGTAAAGCAGATGTCAAATATGTAAGCCCTATTTCTACACAATAATATAAGGAAAGATAAAGAAAGATAACATTTTTGAAAGAAGGTTAATCTTCATGGTCAAAGTCAAGGGGTCAAAAGGATGGTATGTTTAGAAAGATTTTGTCACGGGTAATATACATGTGTGATATGAAAGTTATGACCAAGGTTAAAGTTTTTGTGAAAGACTGACAGAAGGACAGACTGACAGACGAATGAAGTTGAATATCACGAAAGCGGGAAGCAAAAATCAACTGCAAATATTTGATATATTCATGTTTTCACAAAAAATTCAAATGGTAAAATAATACTTATCTAAATAGAGTTCTATAAAAACTTCCTGTAATTACTAGTATTAAACCCCTGCTTGAAAAGTTAGAGGATATATCGTGATCTGTCTGTATGTCTAGCTGTTCGTTCGTCCATCGGTTAAGCTTGTTTCCGCAACTTATCTTATATCACCGAAAACAATTCAGTGAGACTTTCACATATCCTATATCACCGAATGCAATTTAGTGAGACTTTCGCAGAATCTTTGTTACATAGTGCCATATTGTGACCTCCTATTTTACTTTTTGATCTGACAATTATTTCGGATCTCCAAAAGCAAAACATGGACTTTGTCATTATAATCATTTGTGAGAGGGGAATTTAAAATTTAGTGAGCTAATTGCTCACTTCTAGTCGTAATGTTCATTTCATGGAATTTTGGGGCCTTCAAGAAAGTAGCGTTTGCGTAATCAGAATATGGTATCAAAATAGAAGTAAATTGTCAACACGGTCTCTGGGTTTGGAAGGTTAAATTCATACTCAATAAAATATGCCATGCTTAACCCGTAAAACCCTTCGGGTGCTGCCCACTTCGTACAATAGTTGGCCAAAGAAAGCAAAGAGTTGGATTCTAGAATAATTCATAATTAAGGTAGTCCGATCCTCAGGTTTATAAAATTAGGAGTTAAGTAATCAAAAATACTTATAAAAGTATCTCTGAATCCACAAAGTTATGTAAATTTATCCACAGTGTTTCTTTAAAGTTAAAGATTAAAGTTAATCATATTATATAGGAAAAATTGTCAAATCTCCAATATTTTTGTAGAAAAAGCGAATTGGAATATCAGTAATGCATTTTCAAATTGCAAATTGATCAACAAATATATATTAGGTTAAAAAAACAATAGGTATCCAGGCATTCAGAGAAATTGTCATGATTTTATACTTATTTGATATTTTTTGTCTTCTATTTCCGTCATGTATTCTACAATACATAGTGTAAAAGGCTTCTGCTATAATTGCAAGACACCACAAATCACTTCTCATTTCATATCAAGCTAATAAGCCTTGGTATCTAAGACTGGATTCAAGAAAATCTTATTTCTCTAAAACTGTATCAATTTTTCGCCTTTTATAGGGTACAATATTTATTAGACCTTTCTGAGACTTTCAAAGACCTTGAATCGTATAAAGATGAATAAAATGAAAATTGTTGCATGAAAAAAATCATTTTCAGGCTTCATTTTGATGCATTTCAAATTAAATATTAATTTTTGGAGTTATCCTTCCTGGCTGAGGATCGGATATCCTTAATCATTTATTTATTTATTATTGATGATAACAAGTAGTAAAACGTTTCAAATCCAATTTGGACATTCCCAGGTTCAATGACAAACAAGTTAGCAAGTTTCTTTCCACATCTGATGCTGCTTAAATTTAGAAAGATTGTAGATCCAACAGTCACGTAAGAACCCAATATCTGCTCGTCTGAAGAGCATTCTACTTCATTATAGAGTAAAATATAGCAGAACCCCCACCCCAACCCCTACACCACCCCGGGTGTTACGAACAAGTTCAAAAGTCAATTAAGGATATCCGATCCTATGAAGGAAGGATAACTCAAAAAATTAATATTTCAATATTTCAAAATTAATATTCAAAGCATGAATATGAGGCGTGAAAATGAAAATTTTCCATGCAACAATTTTCATCCTATTCATCTTTATATGATTCGAGGTTTATGGAAGTCTTAGAAAATGTCTTATAAAAAGTTGACATTTGTACCCCATAAAAGGAAAAAAAAGAAATACAGTTTTAGAGAAGAAAGATTTTCTTGAATCGAGCCTTAGATACCGATGCTTATTAGTATGAATTGGAATTAGAATTGATTTGTGATGTCTTGCAATGATAGCAAAAGCCTTTTACACTATGTATTATATAATACATGAAGGAAATAGAAGACATAGAATACCAAATAAGTATACAAATCATGACAATTTCTCTGAATGCCTATTGTTTTTTAACCTAAGATATACTGTATTTGTTGATCAATTTGCAATTAGAAAATGCATAGCTGCTATTCTTATTCGCTTTTTCTGAATATATATCGGATATTTGACAATTTTCCCTAAATATAATATGATTTACTTTAATGTTTAATTCTTAAGAAATTCGTTGGGTAAATTTACATTACTTTGTGGATTCAGAGATGTTTTTATCAGTATTTTCGATTACTTAACTGCTAAATTTAAGAACCTGAGGATCAGATTACCTTAAACAATATATTCAAGAGCAAAGCAGACAAGGACCTCCAGTACATTTGCAGGGATCAGGTGCCATGGTATAGTGAACATCCTCTGCTGACCGACCACAACCAATAAAACATATTGGTGTGCTACTGGAAAGAGGAAAAGGTATTTGCATGAATACAACATAATTTCATACTACGATTATAATCCAGGATAAATAATTTCTGAGACTTTCATTAAAGAAAAGAAGATGGTGCTCACACCTGTCTACTTAAGTCATAAATGACTTCAATGATCTGTAGGCTCTTCTTTGTCTTCCTCGGTGCGTTTTTTGCAAAAGAAAAACAAAATTAAATAGCAGTCTATGAATTAAATGATAACGAGACTGACGATGACAACATCAAAGGTTCATTTCAGTGTATTTTATTCAATACTTGAGGTCCTTCAGATAAAGAGCTAAAAGTTCCTTATTGCCTAACACTACAATGCTAGTAAATGAACAAATACTTCTCATATCTGTAAACATACTTTTTTCAATGGGGTCATAATTCCGCGGTATCACATTCTCTATTCAGTAAGTAAGTAGAAACTTTAGCAGATTTCTTACAAAGCCTCCATATGCTGTACTTCTGTACAGCAAATGCTGTTTATCACTACTGGATCTTTCGTAATGGGGGACTTTGTGACCGTTAAATTTATAAAACGCGGAAGTGTTTTTTCATTATCTCGATTCAATGGGACGAAAAAAGGAATCATGAAAATATGAGACGAAAAGATATATTGAGCTTAAAATACATAAAGAAAACCGGTTTGTACTTCTAGTAATACATGTAAGTTCACATTAATCATAAGCTAGTTTCGTTGAAAAAAAATTTTTTTTTCAAAGAATTCGCCATTGAAGTTATATGCTACCTAGACAAGTTTCCTCACAAAAATACAGGTACCTTACCAGACATTTGGACAAGAAACCATAGGGTGATAATTATCATATTATACTTATGAGAAGTCTTCTGAATGGCCAATGTTACAGTTTTTAAGTAATTATTTTTAAATCAGATTGAAAACAGGATGAAAATCACAAAAGAATGACAATTTTGAATAATATTATATACATATTAAAGAAATTTCATCTTTTCGTTGAAAACTATCATTTCGTATTTTCTGTCGTCGTTAAAATGACATTCCTCGCAAATTCGTTTTTTAAACAAATTTTGATGGATTATTCCATCTACTTGATCAATATACAGGGCTCACGGAGAATGTGACCGTTCGACAGGGGATTTTTACTTCTCCTATGGGCATCTGATCCATCATCTGGAATCTGAAAGGGTTCGTGTTTTTTGTCCTTTAAAAAAAATTGTATTGTTCAAAGACTTTCTTTTTTAAATCGATCACTGTTCTCTTTTTCACATTTCTTCATAAATCATATTAGGTAATAGTTATATAAAACAAAGAGGAAATACCTTTGTTTAAAGCTTCCTTACACCTGACCAACAGTGATATAAATAACACCCAGACGGGAAAGGGAAATAACCGATGATAAAGAATAAGCCATTATATATTTAGGTCTCAGACGTATGAGATGTGTCCTAAGGTCTCGCCACTTTATATACAAAAAACATGGCACCTGTTGTGAAAGGTTTGTAATATTTGTTTTCACGTGATACTTTCTATACCTGTTAATCAATGATATATTTGGTAACTGTTCAGTTTTAAATCTATACCTCACATATTAGTTTTGGAGCTTTTGTAAAAATATATTTTAATAGATCTTGCCATTTGGCCACCCTAACTTGTGGTAACTTACCTGTTATTTGTACAGTCTAGAGTTAACCGAAAAAGGAAGTTATCAACGTACTTGAATACATTCTCTGATCAGCTGTCGAATCAATAGGAGAGTTCAGTTTTAAAATGGATGCAAAATCAAAACTATTCATGTAAGTAAAATTAAATATTGTGTCCTTTTTTATGTTTTTATTGTCATTCTATTTGAACTTATCTCAATTATGTCTAAAATAAATGTGTGACCTTTTGTTTGTTTTCCTTAGTAACACAGTTATGCAACACATATCTGAGTCTGTGTTTATTGGACTTTGTCATGATATTTGATTCTCAGAACAATTGAACATGAGGAGAGATTTAATATTTATCTCATAAATGGTGCGGAATCAAGCAAGAATGCCTGGAGAAGAGAACGTTATGGAAAGTGGAAGTTCCAGAGAAGGCTTCAGGGAGCATGGATCAGATTTAGACATGATGCATTGGTCAAGTAATGAGCGGGTAATCTGGCATTTACGACAAATCCGTTATTATAACAAACACAAGAATTTCCCTCAATGATTCTTTCTGATAGTTCTGAAAGTCCCCCAGGATATACGTTCTTTGGTTACCGGTGCCAGTAGCAGGTGACAGTTTACTATTATCGTGTGTCAAAATGAAAGGCAGAATATATGTATCCAGTTCTGTGTACAAAGAGATCAGGCGAGTACTGTCAGAACCTAATACAACTATACACGGACCATGTTGCAGTGGGATGTTTGCGGGAATAGAACCGTACGATGATGCGTACTGTTTTGCTTCTGACTTCTGGCCACCCGTTGCATCTTCGTGGATTTTCAGATGTCGTTCATGGCCGAAGCCTCATGTTATTGCTAACATAGTTTCGGATGGATGCCACGTTGTAACCGTTGGACATAAACTTGGAAATCATGAAAACACTGAATGGAGAATTTCTTTCTCACAAGCAGAACGAACACTGGTGTACTCAATGAACCATTACCAGTTTCTAACATATGGTTTACTGAAGTTTTTCTTGAGAGATGTAATTAACAATAGATTATGCGAGGAGGAAAAGCTCTTTTGCTACTACCATATAAAAACTGCAATATTCTGGGTGATTCAACAAAACTCAATACCTTACTGGTGTCCACAAAATGTGGTGAAGGGTTTCTGGGTCTGCTTTAAAGTTACCCTTAAATGGGTGTATGAATGCGTCTGTCCTTACTTTTTCATTCCAGAAAATAAAATGTTTCTAACCAACATTCATGGAAAAAAACAAAATACATTGTTTATTAGACTGTATGATTTGTATGAGAGAGAATGTCTCTCATGCTTACTACAGATACCCTCTATAAGGTCCTTTGCTGTGCATGGTATCCATCATTTCAAACTCTCAATTTGTAAATATAGTTTGTTGTTAGAGAACTCATTTGATTTTGAACTATTTTATGAAATGCTCCTAAATGATTCCCTGCACACATCAGAAATTTATACAAATGCTTGCATATGTCTTAAGTATTTACACATTTTAGAACAAATGGTACTAGGCTCACACCTAACACGGTATCAAGAGGTTATGGTTCAAAAACTAATGGTCACCATCCTTCAAAGGCCCGCTTTTGTTCTGCACGACATATACATCAAAAAAGGCATAAATAAACTTATGTATAAAGCTAACAAAATATCCCATCACATGACGACATTGGCAGGCAGGTTTGGGTGAGTTTCTGATGAGCTGTACACTGCAATGTATTATTATAAGACATGCAGATATTTGAAAGCAGTGTCTGTTTTAGAGACGACTAAGTCTATATTAGCACAGCCTCATCTAATGTTTATGAATAAAGTTGCCCCTATATTCTATACAAAGGTTGTTGGGGGTAAATCGTTTGATTAAAAAATGAGAGAGGCTTTTGTAATGGATATCAGGCTTGACAACAGAATCAATTATATCAATGGATTAATACTAGAACAACAATCTGCACTTCAAAACGATATGTACGTATTATTCATTCAACCATCTGTACTGTTATATATGCTAGAGATCTTATGTTATCGACATGTAGACCCAACAAGAGTACAATCAGCTTTAAATGATCTACATCGTTTGGTACATAGTGGTGAACAGTCTAACTTGCAACACAAAGCTAAAGACACCCAATGGCAGATCCTTGGGATTTGTCAACAGAATATAGGTCACTTTGAAGATGCTTTTTACTCATACAAACAATTTCTCAAAGAAAACCCAGTACACGAATTATAAACTGCCACAATAGTACAGTTGTAAGAATAATAATATTAATTTATGAAGTCATTCGTATGTTTGTTTTAAAACAGCATAAACACATTATGTAAATGCTCAAACATGCAAATATATGTAATATGATAGAAGGATTCTTACTCATGTATTGTCCTCGTTTATCATATGCTACAGTGTTATCAATGTACAAAAATGAGATAAAAAGATGACATTGTGTGAGATTTCCATATATTTTTTGGTTGTTATAGAGATTTATAGATCATTTGTTATTCGTCAAGGAATTGACTTTTATATTCATATTCACATTTTAAGGTTTAAGTTATATTGATTTTATAATTTTATGTATGAATGTACAAGTTTTAAATTATTCAAATTAAAGTAAAGTTTGATTTTACAACAGAAGTTGTTTTTGTAAAATCACATTTGCAGCCAAAGCAGAGAGTTAAACAATGTACATATATATGTAATATTTGCAATCAATCATTTAAAAAAAAAGATATACATGTGTTCTCATAAATGCAACAGTGTGTGCAACCATTACACGCCGACGTATAAAACAGGATACTTTATTGTTTGATTAATGTAAGAAAAATGAATTTTGAATGTCGTAGCAGATGTTTCGTTCTGCAATTGAAACAACCGATAAACCAGAAAATAGTCTTAAGGCCATACAAAACTACAGGATCACAATGTGGTGAAATGACTTGTTCGAGTTAAACATTTAAGGAATGAATCTTATTCTTGGCCAAATCATCGAGTATCATCTGGTTTGGGTCAGTTTACGCTTTATAATCCGCGAAGCGGATTATAAAAAAGCGTAAACTGACCCAAACCAGATTATTCTCGATACACATGTAATTTGGCCATAAATTAGAGTCATTCCTTATAATTTAATTTTAAAATAATTTAACAACTTTGGGTGTAAAATTGTGTTGCAATTTACGAGTTCATATTTACCGCGCAGTAATACAACCATAATAACGGAAATGATGTGAAGCGAGGGGATGTAATAATTGATACATAGATCTAGCAGCCATGATGATTTTTACATGAGGTTAGATCGAGTAGGTGTCTGAAGTTTAAGAGACAGTTATTAAATCTATAATTTTCCATGGATTTCGAGGACTGGTAATGAGGGGATTGCATGGATAAGATGATTAAGTTGGTCGTCAATGGGGTGTGTCACCATACCAAACCAGATTATACAAAATGTTTTGCGTTCCGTTTTGGAAATCAACCAATGAGAGGCGAGAATATTAGCAAAATTAAATTATGAAAAAAACACACACAAAAAAAACAATATATTATACGATGCCTTCTATTTATTCACACTAAATGCGTACGTCGAACTGCATCTGTTATTAGGAAGAAAATTAAAATGTATGTTGGAATCTTGATTTTATTTTTGGACGATGAAACAACCAAAATGAAGTAAATTCTATCGATTGCCAGGTCTATATAAGGTGCGTAGACACAGATTTGAAGTTAATATTTTCAGTATAATATCACGACTTATAAATTCAATTAGCAATTCACACACAAATATATTAAGAATTTTATTTTATTTTAAAGTTATTGAAATTTCAAATTTTTGGATGGGTTTGATTGACACATTTTTACATTCTCACAAAGTTTACGTTTATTCTTATACTTAGGAAAATTGGCAATCTTGTTGTGTATAAATGAAAAATATTGAAATTTTAATCCAGAAAAAAAAATTATATTCAGAGTAGAAATGTAAGAAACCAAAACTCCTTCACACGTATCGTCATTCCGAGCTAAGTGTTGTGTACAGAGTTTAGCAAATTGATCACACCCGTGAAACGTACACAGTTTTTGTAAACAGGGCACGATCTTTGTTATTGTTGATGTTTATGATTCACCAGGAGCGTAAAATTGTTAGCGTCTGCTCAACACAACTGCACAGACTGACAATATACATGTACGGAATGTTTTGCTTTCGAACATTTCTTCTCTGAATTTTCTGGATTGTAGTTTTAATATTTTTAATTAATACACAACAAGATTGCTACTTTTCCTGAGTATTAAGAATAAAATTAAAATTTGTGAAAGTGTAAGGATTTGTCAATCAAACCCGTCTAAAAATTTGAAGTTTTAATAACTTTCAGATGAAATAAGTTTTTAAATTTATTTTTGAGTTAAATGCTATTAAGATATATAAGTCATAATATTATACAGTAAATATTAACTTCAAATTTGTATCCATGCACCTTTAAGGACTTCCCAAAATATTTAAGTTAAAGTTTCTTTACTGTACCCAGATCCAGCTCTTTCGAACAAGGAGATCTCTCATTACAAATCTCATAACCAAGTGGAAATAAAAAATTTTCATGTAATCAAGTAAAGTCAGTAAAATTAGCTATGCTAAAATTGTGCAATTACTAACTTGATTGAGGAACGTGGTTTTACTGGTTTCCAGATAATTTTATCCACATAATGTGAAATCTGTATTTAAAATACTTAAAGAAAATTGGCAATAGTCATAACATGGACAAGAATATTACATTATACTGTCTAATAAGATAACAATAGAGATGCCTATAGGTAAAACAAATAAAATGAAATCAATCATGGAGCTTTCGAACCTTTATTGGATGCTTAGGATCAACTGCAGATATTTATGACACTGTGCGATTTAAGGTATTAGAAAAACTTCTAGAGTACTGAAAATCTTACAAAACTTTTAATACGACAATTGTTATTATAATCACACGAAATTCAAAACAAAAGAATTGCAGTCTTAGCATGGTTATTTGAAGTTTTGCTTATAGAAGGATGATAATTTTCAGGTCTGCTTCGAGACTTCTTTATGCTCTTTATCCTCTTCTTCGTCTTCTTCGCTGCGTTTTCCAAAAAGAAAACAAAATTGACAGCAGCAGCCCAGGAATCCTATGATAGTCAGAGCACTTAAAGCAAGAAGGGAGATTTCCATGTATTCTATCCAATGTACGAGGTCCTTCAGATAAACAGCTGACGTTGGTGTCTTCTTGCTGTCTAACACTACAAAGAATGTATATATACACTAAAACTCGTTATCCCAAAGCTGAATGGACAAAGAAAAAACATCTTCAAGATATCTGACGATTCATAGTATTGAGTTTAAAATAAAGACAAAATGTTTGGTACATGTATTACTAAATCATTTTTAAAAAAATCTATCATGGTTTTCGAGATTTCAATTTTGGATATACTAAAATTTAATGTTACATGCAGATGTCGATTATAGGCTTTGTTTTCAAGTAACATTATCTAACACTACAAATAAAATGACTATTCATAAAAACAAAAATTAAATTTTAAATAAAAGGTTTTGTTTTAAATTTTTAAAAACAGGAAGTAAAGTATGGTAGGTGTTGTGAAACGTTTGGACATATTTTTTGACAACAAACTCGAAAGAAACTCATTTTATACTTGATATAATTTTTCATACGTTCTATCATATTTAATAAATCTTATATATGAGTAGACAAGTATACAATCATGACAATCCAAATAAAATTTTTAATCACAAATGACTGCTGTTAAGAAACTTTTGGCGAAATTGAAAAAAAGGTATCAGAAAAGAACTAAAACCATCCTTTAGATTAAGTTGAATATATATTTATTTTTGGTTAATTTACTCTATATAAATGGTTTTTTAAGTATTTTTCTTCACTGTTAAATGTACCTTCTCATCGACTTACTGTTTTCATTTTGTTAAAGTCGTAAAGGCAACCATAAAAAGATTGATATAAAAAAAGTTGAAAGCAAAATCGCAGACGGTTACCTTCACAAGTCATTTCCAAAATTTCAAATTCTAGCGTTTTCAAGGCATCAAAATTAGTTACTGTAAAGACCTTTTGGGGGTTAGAAGCAATGCATTTTAATTCAGCCCTATTCACTCCACCACCAATACCAATGGCAAAGGTTGTAATATTCATTCGATGGAGTTTCTGGGCTTGCAAGATAGTAGCCTTTGCATCATTTGACATTCCATCGGTCATTACAATAAGAATGTTAATCACGTGTTCTCTGGCCCCGGATGTTGGTTTAAAATCATGCTCCATAACATTTGCCAAAGCTAAATCAGTATGGGTGCTTCCCGCTTGGTATGGTATTTTGTCAATGGCTTGGAGCAATGTTGTTTTCGTCGTATATTTATTCATGAAAAATTGATGATGAAAAGTGGTAGAAAAGGTTTCAACTCCAACGAGGACATCGCCGGGTCCTATTTCAAACATGTTGGAAAGTTTCTTCACAAAGTCCAGCTGCTTTAAAAAATTTCTTGAACCCACAGATCCGGAAGCATCAAGTAAGAACACAATGTTTGCTGGCTTTGTAGAACAAACTGAAATATTGTGAGATGACAGAAATTAAAAAGAATTACATGTACTGTGAAATAAATACTTAGCTCACTAAATGACATACCCTGCCTCCAATATAGTTATAATGGCAAAGTCCATGTTCTACTCTGGTAGACCCAAAATGTGTCAGATCAAAAATTATAAAGAGGAGGTGTACAATAACATTTTTAAATAAGGAATCAATGAAATTATAAAATTTCATTCAGTGGTAAAGGAGGGGGGTTGCGGATAAGAGATTGTAACCTTTAATATTATAGAAAAATACCAGTGTCAATGTTTTGCTATGGGAAACCAAAAATATTCATCCAATCAAAACGTAAAATAGGAGGTGCACAATGACACTATGTTTCAAAGAATCTGTGAAAGTCTAATTCAGTTCATTCAGTGGTATAAAATGAGTTGCGGATAAGAGATAGATATCCTAAAGCGTAACAGACGGACGGATGAGCGTACAACTAGCTATAGACGGACGGATGTACAAACGGACGAATGGATGTACATCCCGATCACGATATACACTTCCACTTTTCAAGTTGGAGGTATAAAAACTTTATATGCTCTTTCTTAATTTCCCCTCAATACCCTCTGTTATTTTATTAAATCTATCTGAAATACTTTACTTGCCAGGTTTATATTAAATTTCCTTCCTCAGAAGTCATACAACATCATTTTCACAGTTGAGAGACATTAAAGATGTAACGTTTTTTCAACGTTGAATGTTCGTCGATTTTTCAACATTGAATCAACGTTGGAATTTATCATATTTTCAACATATCTCTTATCTGCTCATACCACTGAAAGAAAGAGCTGCGAACAATAGTATTGTTCTCCCGCCTATCTCCAAGTCAATTTTCAATTAACCGTTTATAATGATTTTTAGTATTTTTATAGATATAAGTATAGATTTTTATAAAAAATAACTTATTAGGAAAACAACGAGAGATAACTTTAAAACTGTGATAAAACTTGTGTTTTTCACTATAGAAATCAACGTAAAACGCAAAATATTTTTAACCCCCCACCCGTGAAACAAAAATTCCTTTTTAGGGTAATATGGTTTAATATGGCAAAAATCTGTTTTTTTACCAATTTTATAGCTGTTTACAACTAAAACATCGTATTTTATTAATATATGTTTAATTTTATATGCGTCATTCATAAAAAAATATTTCAGAAACATTTAATCATATTCAAGACTATTTCAAAATATGGTGCTGCTTTCATTTCCGATTTCAATGAAAAATATCCCCCCCCCCCATCTATTCGACGAACTAAAATTAGGGGTTTTACTCGCTGATCTGGAAAAAAATTGAGATGGTAGACCAGAGAGCTACAGAGCCACCACTTGGAAAAAGTGTTAATTTATTGTGCACAAAAGTTGCGGCCATTTTTGGATTTACATGTATATTAATTCTTACCTTAACTGTACAAAAGATTGAATCAAAAATATTCCTCTGACCAATTTCATCGTACGTTGTTAATTCAATGCACATGCATTCAACGTGATTTCAATCAAATATCAACCTTTAAACAGCCAAAAAATTCAACCAAAAGTAATGTTATGGGTCAGAATAACCCTAAATGCCAGCAAAGATCAATAACACAATTTAAACTTAACAAATATTTATTTACAGTAATATATAATAAGTATATGAAACATAAAGTACAAACTTAGCAAGAATCTAAAAATAGATACATCAGAGTGTCCGTTGCTGCACACAATGTCCCAGTGAAAATATATAATCCCAGTTATATCTCAATAGTGCTTATACGACAAAGAGTATCCATCCATCGAATTGACAGGGTATTTATACAGTAATATAAATCTAGAATATTCTAGAAATTGTTAAAACATGATATTACTGGAACAATCTGGACATACACAAAATTTAAGAATGTTCTAGATAAAATGACCAAACATGTTGACCACTCTTGAATGTTCTAGAAACTTCATGTTACTAAAATATATATGATGAAACAATACACATCTCACAACAGTAAAATGAACTTATTTTTATTTTTTTTCCCAATGTTAATATTTGACGTTAAAACAATGGTGAAGTTTCAACGTTGACTCAACTTTCATTTGCAACCAAAATTCCACAGTACTATTAATCAACAAATAATAAACCTATTTTTAACGTTTATTCAACTTTGAAAATTGACGTTGAAACAATATTGATGTCTTAATGTTCCCTCAACTTTTATATGCAACCAAATTCAGTGTTTATTTAACATTGAAGTGCAACTATGATTCATCGTTAAAAATTTAACGTTGATTCAACGCTGAATCAACAGTGAAATGTCTGCTGAGTCGAAGCTCCTATATTTATAAAAGAATTGATCGTATATATATATATTTGGAAGTAGACAGTTAATGGATATAATTTAATTTTTTTTTCATCGAATTTATCTAAAATTTCACAGATAATTTGTTGAAACAAAGTTGAAAATTTTCATTTTGATAAACTATTGAACAATACATCATTACAAAAGCCATAATACATTACCTGTAGACATTGAAGGGATAGCAGCTAAACCCGAGCTCACAAAGGTCCAGAAAAAGAAAATCGGAAACATTTTGACAGATCGAAAGATACGTGTAAAATAAAGTGGATTTATTATTGACAAATTATTTCAACTTCTTTCTTGCATGCACGTGGGTAACATCGGAAATTTTTGGATAACTAAGTATAAGATATATATTTTTGCATTATTGAGTTCATTTAGATTATGAAATATACCTATATTATCTTAAAGGAATCAATTAAGTAGGTAGATGTTTTATAACTACATGTATGACCTTTAATTTGATCTCAACATTGACAATAAAAATCAATCATAATGCATAAACTCATTCCCGTATACAAGCAAGGATTTATCTGAAATAAGCATACAAAGCTATTTTTCCTCCTCTTTGCATGAAAATAACTTCTTACCAACCTGAATTTTTGTTTTTAAACAGTTTACATTTTGCTCTTTTTATTACATTTTTTTTTTTCATTTTCCGATAACGAAAATAAAACTCAAAAGATCATACATCACATCAATAAAAGTGAAGAATTTCAGCATCACATCTAAAAGTGAAGAATTTCAGAGTCTAACAGAGCCTACATGTATATGTAATTCACATAATGAAATGATATTAAAAATTAGTTTTCCTTAGTACAAGCAAAGATTTCTTCAGACAATTCATACATTTTTTTCATACATTCACCACAATAATTTCAGAAATAGTTTTTTTTTCAATCTTCTAAACCATTAACGTAAATCATTACAAACAATCGAGTCTTCTTTAGATTTATACCGAAATATATAAATTTAAGGACCTTTTACAAGCATCGCTATCTAGGATAGAAAAAAAAAATATCCTACAATTTTTAAACTGAAGATCAAATTCGGGATCAGAACTGGACAAAGGTAGAACAACGGAAGGTAATTCTCCTATGTTGATAAATCTATTAAAGGTTCCGTGGAGGTCATTTTTCGGAGATACATTGACAATAATTCATGTTCAGAGTCATTTTTTCTAGGCGGATCGCTTATTGCATTTCGGGGTTTATATTTCACATTAACTTCGTTACTAGTCAGCTTTGTATTTCTCGGACAAGATATTCTGAAAAGTCAATACTGATAATTCATTCTGATTCGTGTCAATAAAAACGCTGTTATTTGTATACTGTAGAAGTACTTTTTTCCGCTTAGTATTAATTTACGCTATGTACGCGGTCACAAATTTTCCGCGGAAATTTGTCCAAGCGTACTTAATATAAATGTAAGGCATAAAGTGACAGTCTAAAAAAAATCCGCGTAATTTTCAACACGCGGATTAAACGGAAATTGAGATTCCGCGGAATTAAGACCCCGTGGAAAAAAGTACGTCTACAGTATTTTATTACATGTACATGTACTCTTGACATTAGACATTTTAAATAAAATTCTTTTTCGCAACACACATAAGTGCAAGTGCAGAAAATTCTTCTATGAGATGGTTCATTGAAAGGCTAAATAAGTTTTTGAGGGCGAAAATTTGATCGTAATTTAATGTTTTCGACATTTTCCTCTTAAATTGTGGCTAAATTTGATTTATTTACGGTAAATAAAGTATGAGTATATATAGATGAAAAAGATTTCTAAAAATATGACTAATTCATAGAATGTCATCTTAATTATGGCTTCTAGGTTGCTAAGACTTGGTACAACCTACAGTAAACATACAAATGACTACAAGTTTTTGTCAAAATCTCTCCAAAGAGCTTGACCATGTTTTATGCATGTGTGCTGAATTCGAACTCAGTTAGCATCATTAAAATGTCATGGGTCCTTATAGACCAATGTCAGTGATCCTGATCCCAGAAGTTGGTCATGTCAGTGATCCTGATCCCAGAAGTTGGTCATGTCAGTGATCCTGATCCCAGAAGTTGGTCATGTCAGTGATCCTGATTCAACAACTAACTGTTGTCGTGGGACCCCTGAAGTTGAAGATGTCAGGAGTCCTAAGTCACCACGTTATACTCGTATAGTATATGAATCCCTGAAGTTGATCATGGGCCCGCTGACTTTTTGAAGATGTAGAATAAGATGCAGGTATCGTATTGCTATCATAACTGTAATGTTTAGAAAACGATTTGTGAAATTAAGAATATATCTCACAACTTCATTACAAATATTTAGAAATCATTAATGTAGATTACTAAGTAAATAAAAAAGTCTTTATTTTTATAACGCTTTGGACTAATCATTTTGCATATTTTGCATATTTGCATAACACATTGTAAGTAAAATGAATAATTATTATCTTATTATGCAATTCATGTCACTTGACTCTTCCTTGACAATTGACATGAAGGTTCGAATTGAGTATACATGTATATGGATTCAGGGTATGACTTTAAGTATAATTTTCTTTATATATATTTAAAAATTGAGTCTTATACTGATTATTAGCGGATAATTTAAAAATATATCCTTGTCAATTGTCTTGTATTTAATGAAATAATCATCAATATTAAATAAATATATTGCGTAACGTATTTTTATTTAAAAAAAAAAAAAAAAAAAAAAAAA
>PRKT01000046.1:1306293-1313793 GCA_003671525.1 Saccostrea glomerata
GTGTTGGCATTGTTACTAAAAATAGAAATTTCTGTGAAATTCTTTCAAAATGCTACTCCTCCTACAGTTTTGGTCTGATTTCAATATAACTTCGCATATAAGTAGACTACACTAAGATACATAATTCTGTGTATCGGTTTTTGATTTCGACGAACAGTGTTGGCGTTGTTACTAAAAATAGAAATTTCTGTGAAATTCTTTCAAAATGCTTCTCCTCCTACAAATTTGGTCTGATTTCAATATAACTTGGCACACAAGTAGACTACACTAAGATACATAATTCTGTATATCTGTTTTTGATTTTGACGAACAGTGTTGGCGTTGTTACTAAAAATAGAAATTTCTGTAAAATTCTTTCAAATGCTACTCCTCCTACAAATTTGGTCTGATTTCAATATAACTTTGCATATAAGTAGATTACACTAAGATACATATTTCTATATATCGGTTTTTGATTTCGACGAACAGTGTTGGCATTGTTACTAAAAATAGAAATTTCTGTGAAATTCTTTCAAAATGCTTCTCCTCCTACAAATTTGGTCTGATTTCAATATAACTTGGCATATAAGTAGACTACACTTAGATACATAGTTCTTTATATAGGTTTTTGATTTCAACGGACAGTGTTGGCGTTGTTACTAAAAATAGAAATTTCTGTAAAATTCTTTCAAAATGCTACTCCTCCTACAGTTTTGGTCTGATTTCAAAATAACTTCGCATATAAGTAGACTACACTAAGATACATAGTTCTGTGTATTGGTTTTTGATTTCGACGAACAGTGTTGGCGTTGTTACTAAAAATAGAAATTTCTGTGAAATTCTTTTAAAATGCTACTTCAATGCTACTTCAAATTCAGTTTTAATCTGATTATAATATAAAGTGGCATGCAAGTAAACAACACTAAGAACATAAAGAGACTTATTCAAGGATCATTATTCTCTTTTTTGCTGGTGAAAAGTTTCAATTCCCAACTGCTTAAGTACTTTCCTCTTCCTTTGCTATAAGTACAAACCAGTAGAGCTTCAGTCTCGACAGAGACTTCTGGTTTTTCTAAATAGTATGACTCTTCAATATTTGTTAATTTCTTAATCATCGCTGTCTATAAATAAACAATTTTACATGTAGCACACAATGTTTTGCATTTCGTAAAAAGGAATTGCTTTTGGGACCTGGAATCAAGGTCACACATAAAAGATTTCATGGAATCTACAACATTGAGTTCTTAATCTAAACCTGGGTTCTTTTTTCGTACCATCCTTTCTACTTAAAGTCATTAACACACTGCATTTCAAAGGTCATATATAACTATTAAATATAACCCGAGGTAACTTTCACGATAGCATATAACTTGATCTGAATATATAAAGTTTCCTGTATACCAGTCCACACTTGTTTATTTTTATTTATACCGTTAAAGATTTATGTGATGTAAATCTTAGTAATAACTTGTATATGATAAACTATCTGAAATCTTGATGTAGCATTTTACTATTGAATTAAACTACAGATTTTAAATTTATTCTTATTTTATGAATGCTTTTAATTTCCCGAACTGAAATAAAATATGTAGAAATTATTTTGTATTCAGCAACAGTCATAAATTGAAAAAAAAAAAAAAAAAAAAAAAAAAAAGCCAACGAATCTGGAATCACTTGCACATCAAACTTGTTTTCGTCCAGAAAATTTAAAACAAGACAATATGTAAAAAAATTAACATGTGTAAGACTGCATGTACAAGTACCTACATTTCTGATTGTTTCGATGATCAAATCAAAATCTAATTTATTAAGGCCTTATTACGTTTTGAAACTTTGAAAATAAATCCCACAGTAGTTTTTTTAATATATTAATTTTATTATTAATTTGCTTTTGTCTTGTAGTTATGGTACCCATATTATCGACTGAGGGAGGAAGGGTACGAAACATTTACCATAGGTCCCGAAAAAGGAAAGACGTACAATTCTAAACACGGATACCCATGCAAAGCAGATGAGGGCATTGATGACGTCAGAGCCCAGGTATCTCAATGTCATACATTGGTCAAATCCAATGGTTTGTTTGCTTGTTTGTTTGTTTTAAACTTTCGCTTTATCATTAATTTACGATAGATTAGTTATCAGTGCATTGTCAATAAAAATAACTTGTTTAATTTTAGATTAATTTTGTTATTTATAAAATCTTTTTCGAGTACGGATGGAAATAATTCTGGGTTTTTTTAGACAGATATCATCATTTGTTTAAAAAACATGTGATATTTTAAGTTCTTGGTTTTAAAAATAACAAAAATACATTTATTTCCCTCAATATAATATTAAAATATATTTCCCTCAAGATAATATTTTTCATAAAAATATATTTGTGAAATATTTCCTGAATTTGTAAGACCGATTGTGACATGTATTTCGTTCCTATTTTTCATCAGCGTATAATCTGTCTAAGTTGTATTTCAATTGAATTATTTTTTTTTTTGGCAAATAAAAAAGCAACACTTTTTAACTTTATAGTTTTTATTTATCATTGTCCGGAGAAATTTATTAAATTCTTTAACAGAAAAAGTAAAAGTTTCAAATCAATATAATAATATTATGGGCTATTCTTTTCCTATGTTTCAGGATCTTGTTGCCCTGATTATTCCGGGAGGGTTCGCACCAGATTACTGGAGAAGAGATAAAAGATTCTTGGACTTGGTGAAGACCATGCACGAGTCAGGTAGGCTGGATGTATTAATCTTAAGCATTACCAATACGATACATTTACCGAGCCCGAAGTGCGAGGTGGATATGTATTTCGAAGCTAGGTGGCTAAATGATCGTATTGACTGAAAAAGAAATGGCAATTTTTTTTTATTCGATTTTATGATTCAATTATTAGGTGAAGCAAATTCAGTTAGCAAATCATGACATATTACGTGTCTACATTTGCTAAGGTCCTAGCATTGCCAAATGCAATTTTCAAAACTAACTTAGCAAATTAAATACATGTATATTTATTTGGGTATAGAAAAAGTGTGGGGAGAGGGACAGTCCCCTACACTCCTCTAACCCCCATCCCATGCATCCCTCACACACTATATTTCATGTGTCTGAATGTTATATTCAACGAGTGAAAGTCAGGTGCAAATGAAATAAATTCAGAAATCTATTTGTATCAGTTCGGAATTTCACGATCTATTTTTAATCAATATAGTAAAAATATAAAAATCATTATGTTCACGTGGAATGTCATGTGGAGGTGAATACAACATAGTATTTTTCTTTCATGTTGGATCTCAGCCAGTCTGAAAGATAGGAAATATTCAATACATGTACATGTATGTACATGTAATGCTAGAAAATAATTGCGAATGTTATGATACTTGAAATATTTCAAAACATATAAGTTAATGACTTTACTTTAAAAAAGTAATAGACGTTCATTTATGCTGGTGTGTATATGAATACACCTTTTAAAAACCATTTTAATTGAATAGAAGGTAAAAATATTAAATGGATTTGAAATGAATGCCCAATCTGTCTTCCTTTTGACTGCAATTACACATTACATTGGTTTCAATTTTTAAAAAATACATATAATAATTACATTATGTTTCTGTAGTCAGTTATTGAAAAATCTAAATTGTGATTCAGTTTATCAATTATGAATTAGACAAATCTATCAGACTTTATCGATCTCATGAACGACCCGATTTCACATCGTTGTTTGTGAGACTGATAAACCCTACTTATTCCCCCAAGAAGTAAATCATCATAATTTGGCAAATTATAAAGTCATATATTTACAAGATGTAAGTTATCAAACATATATTAGATTGACAACATAAGGGGGTCTTATAACACATCAATAATCAAATTACCCTGAACAAGAATAATAAATAAGGATGAAATTTTTAGTGACAAAGAAATATATATCCTCTCGAGCAGCTCCTTTGTTGTCATCAGTATAAAATAAATCTCGAACAAGTACTCTGTCAACAAAGAAAAAGAGAACAAAAGTCTAAGATTAATCCTATCCAGTCCAAGATTAAATATCATCAAGGTGATTCTAAAAACGTAGATCACAGACGATAGATGTCTGAGGTCAAAAGAACAAGGAGACGATGACGAAATACCTAGTATATATTTAAATGTAGTTTCAGTTTCGTATGCAGGTTTCAATTGAGAGTATACCTGAAACTGAATAAATACGGTGAAGGTTTATTTTTCAGATCAATGGCAAGACGTATACTAACTGTTTTCCCGGCCAATTTCGTTGTGATTTTTTTTTGTTTCTGATGCGATAACAGGGGAATTGTTAATTAAACCTGTTAAAATAACGTTATAATATTTTTTCCTTATATATTTTTGATAGATTTCACCAATATTTTTATTAGCCCAGTGAGTCACTCAATCAATGACTTAACAATTTTCAGCATTTGATTCACAGCAGGTAACAAATATGTGAATTCTTTGGTCCTTTCCTCCCTTGATCAAAGGGCTATTAGAATCAGAATCAGTTTATTCTCTCAAACCATACAACATGGTACATGAGGAACAAAAAGTATATACAATGTCTATAAAGTCGTCAGAGGTACATTTAGTATAAATATACACACATATAAATATATTTATATATATACATAAATAAATGTTTAACAACTGCATGCATGTAGAGAGGATGTACATATAGTACATGTAATAATAAAGTATATGCAAAAAGAAAACACCAGGAGGACAGCTAAGAAGGACAGACAGTCTCAAATATTTTTGAAATAAATGTACATAGTTTTTGTAAAGATTGTATATTTGAATTGGCCATGAGTTCATAAAACTTGACAACATTTGGTCTAGTGCAGTAACTTTTGTGTAAAATTTTTTTTCTTATCTCTGAAAAAGCTGTACACTCTAAAATGTAGTGGTATTCATCACCTATCTTTCCATTGTTACAAAGTAAACATACTCTTTCATTTAATGGGGTGCCACACCACCTCCCTGTTTCTACAGGTAGATGATGATTTGAGGTACGCATTTTCATCAATAACTTTCTTTGTTTTGGGTGTAAATTTTTAATATAGCTTTCAAATCCGAAATTGGTTTTAAAAATTCTGTAAATCTGGCCTTTGGAAGAACTGTTTATATCATTTGACCATTTCTGAATGAACTGGTCTTTTAAATTCTGATTTACAATAGCACTTAACCATTTAGTATTGACCACACCTTGCTCATTCCATATAAATGAAAGTCCACAATTATTTAGAATCTTTTGAATACATTCAATCCATTGACATTTAATACCATCATTACTTAATTGGTTATACATATACTTGTACACAATATTGACAATTTTATCTTCTGTACATGTAAACATCTTTGACCAGTATGTAGTCATTCTTGTAAAAACATTGATGTACAAAGGGAATCTTCCAGTTTCTCCGTAAATCATGTAATTTGGTGTAGAACTTTTCAAATTAAATATAGTTTTTAAAAATTTTAAATGGACACGTTCAATAATATCCATATTTTCATAGCCCCATATCTCACATCCGTAGAGTAAAATGGGTGTGACTACTTTACCAAACAAGTCAAGCTGACATTCAATCGGTAAATTAAATTGTCTAATTTTTCTTATCATCCCGTACATTGCTTTCTGTGCGTTGCTCACAAAGATGTTTCTTCGCTTTACAGTATGAACCTGTTCTTGATAATACAATTCCTAGATATTTGATTTCTTTTACATTTTCAATATTTTGGGTATTGTAATAAAATTTCCTCTTTAACATTGCCCCTTTGGAGAAAACCAAGACTTTTGTCTTATCAACATTCACATTAAGTTTCCATTGAGTACAATAAGTATGGAATTCATTCAATGCCTTTTGTAAATCATCAGCAGATTCTGCCAAAATAACAGTGTCGTCAGCATAACATAAAATCAAAAGTTTTAAATGTAGTAATAATTCATCTTCGTTTTCTTTACTAATAGTTTGTAATCCGACTATGTCTTTTTCTACCAAAAATTCTTCAAGATCGTTTATGTACAAGGAAAATAAAAAAGGTGACAGATTTTCGCCTTGTCTTACCCCGACATTACATTCAAAAAATCCCGAGGACATTCCATTTTGTTTCACTAAAGACTTAATTCCCATGTACATATTCCTTATATAATTGAAACATTTTCCGTTAATACCATTTCTGAATAGCTTATTCCACAAACCGTTTCTCCATACAGTGTCAAATGCCTGTTTAAAATCAATAAATGCACAAAAAAGTTTCATTTTTCTTTTCATAAGGATATCAGATAGAAATTGCAAAGTTAAAATATGGTCTAATGTTGAGTAATTTTTCCTAAAACCTGCTTGATTATTATTAAGAAGGTTAACCTCGTTTGCATACATTTCTAGTCTATTCGCCAATATGCGGATAAAAAGTTTGCCTAGGCAGCTTAGCAGAGATATAGGACGATAATTTTCAGGCTGGGTTGGGTCGCCCTTATTCTTATATATCGGTCTAACAATACCAATTAACCATTCATCAGGAACGAAACCACTATCAAAAATTACATTAAAAAACTTCTTATACAATGGTAAACAATTATGAAGGCATCATTAAACTGAAATATTCTTTAATTCCGAACATCTACCAGGCAACTTGTTGGCATAATAAAACCATGTTTCTTTTACTTAATTATCACCTGGTTGTAATAAATTCTCTTCTCATGGAATTAAAAGTACTAGTAATTTGAAGTACTAGTTTTTTAGGTCACCTGAGTAAACTCAGGTGACCTATTGCTATCCGTTTTCGTCTGTCGTCGTGCGTCGTGCGGTGTGCGTCGTGCGTTGACCGTTAACATTTGAACATTTTCAGCTTCTTCTCTGCAACCACTGAACCAATTTCAGCCAAGTTTAGCACAAAGCATCTACGGGTGAAGGGGAACAAAAATTGTGAATTTCATGGTCCCTGCCCCCCTGGGGCCTGGGGGGTGGGGCAAAAACCACTAAAATTAATGCAATCTTAAAAAATCTTCTTTTTTACTCCTGGACATCAAGCAGTCAAACTGTTTGCATGATTGTAATCAGCATTGAGTCCCCTACCAAAATTGTGAAATTCATGGCCCTGGGGACAGGGGTTCTAGTGCTAGGGTGGGGCTATATAGATCATATAGTGAAAATGCATTATTTCTTTGAAAATCTTCTTCTCTGCTCCTGGGTATTAAATGAACCAACTAAGTACATAGTTATGATGAGCAAGAGTACCTCTTCCAAAATTGTGAATTTTATGGCCCCAGGGTAGGGGGTTCTGGTGCCTAAGGGTGGGGCTCTGTTGATTATATAGTGAAAATGCATTAATTCTTTGAAAATCTTCTTCTCTGCTTCTGGGTATGAAATTAACTAACTAAGTACATAGTTATAATGAGCAAGAGTGCCTTTACCAAAATTGTGAATTTTATTGCCCCAGGGTCAGGGGTTGTGGCGTTAGGGTGGGGCTCTATAGATTATATAGTGAACATGCATTATTTCTTTGAAAATT
>PRKT01000046.1:1316293-1341112 GCA_003671525.1 Saccostrea glomerata
GTAGTGTAGATTCAAGTTTGTTCAAATCATGACCCCCGGAGCAAGGACGGGGCCAAAATGGCCGACCCAAGTTTTACATAGGAATATATAGGAAAAATCTTAAAAAATCTTCTTCTCCAGAACCACTGGGCCAGGAAAGATGAAACTCATGTGGAATCATCCTCAGGTAGTGTAGATTCAAGTTTGTTCAAATCATGACCCCCAGGGGAAGGGTGGGGCCAAAATGGCCGACCCAATTTTTACATAGGAATAATCTTAAAAAATCTTCTTCTCCAGAACCAATAGGCCAGGAAAGATGAAACTCATGTGGAATCATCCTCAGGTAGTGTAGATTCAAGTTTGTTCAAATCATGACCCCCAGGGGAAGGGTGGGGCCAAAATGGCGGACCCAAGTTTATAATAGAATATATAAGAAAAATCTTAAAAAATCATCTACAGAACCACTGGGCCAGGAAAGTGCCCCTGGGCCTCTTGTTTATTAAA
This sequence comes from Saccostrea glomerata, assembly GCA_003671525.1. Lineage (NCBI taxonomy): Eukaryota > Metazoa > Mollusca > Bivalvia > Ostreida > Ostreidae > Saccostrea > Saccostrea glomerata. Next base: position 1,316,777 of record PRKT01000046.1, read on the forward strand.
ATTATTTAATTTATTGGTTTCGTATCCATGGCTCAGGGTCTAAAACCCGATCTTCTCTCCTTCAAAAGACATATAGTGGGCACTTTTTAGATTATGATGAAACTTTAGATAAGAACTAACCCATGATAAACATTGTTTGAGTCAGGTACCACAGTCTAGGCAAGACTAATTGCAAGTACTTTAAAAACCATTTATTTGACATTTTTAATTTCTTTTACTTTATTCATAGACACGTACAGTCAAACTGTATGCACAGAATCGAGCGAACACTTTCCGTATTGCCATGTTTATATATAATAAAAATGTATGGCCCACTGATCACGATTCATGGTATAGGTTAATATAAGTTGGTCATATTATTGTGAAAGTATAGTTAGTATAGTTTGTAAAATTTTGGTCACATGGATGATGTGTCCCGAAGTCCAATTCCAGATTGGTTCAAAGTCATTAGCTAATTGATTGTAAATACGTTCTGTTGTAAACTTGTCATTCGTGTAAAGATGTTCACCATGTGGCAGACAGCTTCGATCTCCGGCGACAGATAGCTCTGTTCGTATAGCCCCTGACTAGAGATTCAGGGGGGCCCGAGGTCGATTCTTGTATGGTCCGTCGCATTTTCTCCCTTTCTGTATAATTATGTGGTTATTACCACAAATCGATTAGTATTAGGCGTTTTGGCCGCGACAACTCATGTTCGAATCTTGGCCGCGGTACCAAATGCAAAATATAAAAGGAAAGGAGAAACAAAAGCGACGGACCAGGCCCAGGTTTGATTTTCAGTCTAGGTAGTCTCATTTTTCTTCTCCTCTTTTCCATTTCGTGACGTAGCATAGCTTGGAGCAACAGGTGAAGAGTTGTAGTGTTTTGGGGTGGGGGCGAAGACTAGCCTTTAAAAAGGGAGGAATGTGACAGTCATATTGGTTCGATTGCTGCTGACAGAAAGCCCAGTTGGTAGAACACCTGACTGGACATCCAATGGACCCGGTTCGAATCCGGTCTGGTCCGTCACATTCTTTTCCTATCCTGTTACATTTACATACCGATGATCATAGCTTGCATTAAAACATGTAAATTCCCCAAGCCCTCTATACAAAATGTTTGAATGTTTTTAAAGTTACTGCTCGAAGTACCAAACTTTGTCAAATCGATGATTGTGAACAAAATTGAGATTTTATTTTGATATATTTTTTTCTATTCATCGAAATTGTACCGATCATGTTTACACATGTACATTATACAGTCTCAAATATATTTTAAGTATATTTATGATATTACAATTACATGTATCTCAAAAAATTACTTATTTTTGCTTTTCAACAACTGCAACTGTTTAATTTTTATATCAAACACTATAAGAGAAGCATATACAATGTACCCCTGCCTCGGGATCATGAAACACCTTAAGCTTAAGTCAAAATCTATACCTAATAATAAAATGTTGTAGAGGTTAAGCAGACCAAAATTAAAATATTTTTTTCAATATTGTTTCAGAGAGGTGTTGTTATCTGTAAAATTCTAAATAAATCCCCAATCAATGAATATTTTACAGGCTATTGAAAATGTGACTTAAGTCTAAGTTTGTTTCATGAACCTGGGACCAACAGCGATGTCCACTCTTTAATTTAGCTGCTTACATTAACTTCGATTGTTCTGCATCAAAAATATAATGTTACGTTGGGTAATGGTTTTTCCATGTACTGATACGAGGATAAAAATATCATCCCATCCTCCCCCACTTCAACGGGCCCATCTTGATTAAAACATTCTTCGATAAGAAACAACGTCATAATTACTTGATTATAGGTGTCTGCAAGACAGCAATTTATCATAGTCACGTGGGTGACCCTAAGTCAAACCTTACCTGTGTACAGGGTTCAATATGATCAATTGCGCATAGGTAAGGGCGGGGTGAAATTGGAGGACAGTTCTTGGCCGTGAACACCTGGCATTACAGGTGATTTAAAAGATGTGTAACGGAATCAAGGACATGTCCTTGAATATGCGTAAGAACATGCTTTTATTCCGTATATAAATGTATAGTCTTTATCATTGTTTATACTGGCGTTGAAAATAGAACATGTAAATTCATTTTATACTTGTATTTGAAATCAAAAACTTTCAGGTAAAAAAATAATTTGACAACTTTGTTGAAGTATATTAATCATGTACTGCGCAGATAAAGTCCTTTTGTCCAGTAAACAGGACAATTTTAATAAAAATAGCCTGTGATAGAATCTGAATTTATGTATTTCTATTTTAAGCTAATTTTGATATGTCATTCCTCGTAGAATAGCTATGGTGAAGAATGTTGATGATAATATACACCCTTGACGGACTCCTACTTTAACAGCAATTTTGTTGTTCTTAACTCTGCATTTGAAGTCGACTTAAGATTCATTTTAGATATTGTGGGATGCCTTATGGCTACACTTTTTTCAAGGGCGCCTTTAGATGGACCTTTTTTTAAATCAATAAAATTAATGAACGACAGCCTTTGCCATGCTAAATAGACTGTTATTTGATATTCTCGTTTTCAATATTTGATCAATACATACACTAGGGGGTAAAGTTGAATTTATGACTCATTTCATATAGAGGCTTTCGCTGTTGAACACATAGCATGCTTGTTCATCACGCATTTGGTAGATTTGTTCGCCAGTCTAGCTGCAGATCTGTAGCTCGATCTCCGAAAAAATATATTGACAGACTGGAGAGCTACAGTGCCACCCATTGGAAAAACTGTATTGCGCACAAAATTTGCGGTTATTCTGGATTAATTCTTCCAAATTCTTACCTCAATTGCAAAGAAGCTAAATTTCAAAACATTCTTTACTTTTCTATCAAATACTCTGGTAGTATTTGACATCTGCATGTTAGACGGAATTATCTTGCAAACAAAAATTGGCTGTAAAAATGGATAGAATTTTCGATCATCTCAGTTTCAAGGCCAGAAGGGCTTTTAACAATAATTATAAGGAATGTTTTGTTGTGGAAACAGTGATAGAATATGTTAGGATCACACAGTTAGGAATATTTTGATGTGGCAGTTTGAAAAACAAGGAGAAATGAATCGAGAAACAGCGCACTTTTTTGTGAGCAATATATATACAGTTTTTTTTTCAATGGATGGCAATGTAGCTCTGCAGTCTGTCAATATATTTTTTCGGAGAGCTACAGTTCTGCAGCTAATCGCCAGTCCTTAGTGTTTTTTATCCTAGAATCCTTGGTTATACGTTCAAATAATACAAAGGGAGATGAGACAATTTCAATGAAAAGTGGAGGGGTCTAGACAAAGAAATAAAGATTCATAGTAATATTTGTAGATTTTATCCATTCAATGATTTTTTTAATGAAAGGTTTCGGAAAATTTTAATGCATGTGTACATGTATATCTTGCTTTAAAAAAATGAAGTCTAAGCACTTTATGTGGAAGTATCTTTGGAAAGTGTACATGTATATTCTATATTAATAATATTCAAATCATGACCCCCAGGGGTAAGGTTGGGCAACATTATTTAATCCAAGTTTTACATTGAAATATATAGGAAAAACCTTTAAAATTTTCTTAAGAACCACTTGGTCAGAAAAACTTAAACTTATGTTGAAGTATCCTTAGGTAGTGTAATTCCTAAATTAGTAAATTCATGACCCCCAGGGATAGGATGGGTCACAATAGATACATGTTCAACAAGAAGGGAAATTTGGTTCAGAACAGCATGGCTAAAATTACTCATGTGAGCGAGGAGGTGCATTGGTCCCTTGTCCAAGTTACAGCTGTACGAACATTGCAATAACATTTTTTCATGGTAATGTATGCAGCAATATAAAACAAATATAATATTTATGAAAAACCACATTTTTTTTTGAGTGAAATTTTAAAAAGTAATTGTGTTTTTATACTAATAGGATGATATTAATATTTCGGTCACTGATAATAGTTAAATATAATTATTTTTTAAAACGGGACAAATAAAATATTTATGAAAACTCTTACTGCAAAATTAATTTTGTATGCAATCTACATTTGGAAAATTGGAATCCGAATTTAACAGGTATTAAATTGTTTTGAAAAAGAAAAAAAAATTCTTATTTTGAAAAAAAAAAACTTTCTCCTAAAGGCTTTCCATCAATTATTATAGTAATTCACCACATTGTAAAACTCTAATTTAGAACCAAAGGAAGAAGGGTGAATTCACCATGCATCGGATACCCTTGTACTTCAACAAGTTCTAGCGATATCGCTACCGACTTAAAATTATCAAAATGGAGTTTAACATTTAGTTTGTTATTAAAATATCAATTTGGGACACAATTATATGCCCTTTATTTAGAAAATATCCTCAAAAATTGAGTTTTTAGGAATAACTCAAAATTCACCATGGATCGGACATTGTTTACCATGCATCGGACAGACGGTATTTTGACCGGAAAAATATAATACCTTTATTAAAGTGCTTTAAAATCCTTGATATGGATATATTTTTATCTTTTATCTAAGAATTAACCCTCAGCTTAAATTTAATTGACGATATCGTTGCACAAATGTAGAACGATTCAAGAGACCTCAATCTGTCTTAAAAATGCTTTAAAATGCGTATAATGCGGTAATTCGCGCCTTTTTTCATGGTGTATCATACTCTGGTTTGTAGAAATAAATTGAGTCAAATTCCAGACGTCATATATCGATAACTTGTATTTTGACTGAAAATATAGAGTTTTTATTTTCTTTTTCCGCAAAAAACAGCTATCAGCTGGGTTCTGTATGAAAATGGTAGTGCTTACCTTTGCATCGGAAAGTGTCCGATGCATGGTTAATTTGTGTCCGATGTACGGAGAAATGAACATACTAGTGAAAACCAGCTCTTAAAAGAATTATACGAACATTGAAGTGAAATTTCTTTAAAATTTATGTAAAATTATCAATCTTTGACTTTATTCACCAAAGTCTGCCGCGTTCCGTTGGAGTCGACTTTAAAGAACGATAACTCTAAAAATCGCAAAATCATAAATTTCTGGTTGTTCCCCTTTGATGATGTAAAATATGACGTAACTTCAAGGCCATTCTCAGGGTATTTTTATCACAACATGATGGTATCATTAAAAAACTAAGTCTTCAGCTTCAAGACAGAAACAAATAAATACACGGAACTCTTAAGTTGAAAGAGAGTTTATTGTCTAAAGTTGTCCGATGCAAGGTATGTGTCCGATGCATGGTGAATTCACCCTATATACATATGGATTTCTTATGCAATATATGCCGTTACTTTGGCACAGGTACTTGTGGACAGGACCCCCCATGGGGGGGGGGGGGGGGGGGGGGGGGGGGGGGGGGGGGGGGGGGGGGGGGGGGGGGGGGGGGGGGGGGGGGGGGGGGGGGGGGGGGGGGGGGGGGGGGGGGGGGGGGGGGGGGGGGGGGGGGGGGGGGGGGGGGGGGGGGGGGGGGGGGGGGGGGGGGGGGGGGGGGGGGGGGGGGGGGGGGGGGGGGGGGGGGGGGGGGGGGGGGGGGGGGGGGGGGGGGGGGGGGGGGGGGGGGGGGGGGGGGGGGGGGGGGGGGGGGGGGGGGGGGGGGGGGGGGGGGGGGGGGGGGGGGGGGGGGGGGGGGGGGGGGGGGGGGGGGGGGGGGGGGGGGGGGGGGGGGGGGGGGGGGGGGGGGGGGGGGGGGGGGGGGGGGGGGGGGGGGGGGGGGGGGGGGGGGGGGGGGGGGGGGGGGGGGGGGGGGGGGGGGGGGGGGGGGGGGGGGGGGGGGGGGGGGGGGGGGGGGGGGGGGGGGGGGGGGGGGGGGGGGGGGGGGGGGGGGGGGGGGGGGGGGGGGGGGGGGGGGGGGGGGGGGGGGGGGGGGGGGGGGGGGGGGGGGGGGGGGGGGGGGGGGGGGGGGGGGGGGGGGGGGGGGGGGGGGGGGGGGGGGGGGGGGGGGGGGGGGGGGGGGGGGGGGGGGGGGGGGGGGGGGGGGGGGGGGGGGGGGGGGGGGGGGGGGGGGGGGGGGGGGGGGGGGGGGGGGGGGGGGGGGGGGGGGGGGGGGGGGGGGGGGGGGGGGGGGGGGGGGGGGGGGGGGGGGGGGGGGGGGGGGGGGGGGGGGGGGGGGGGGGGGGGGGGGGGGGGGGGGGGGGGGGGGGGGGGGGGGGGGGGGGGGGGGGGGGGGGGGGGGGGGGGGGGGGGGGGGGGGGGGGGGGGGGGGGGGGGGGGGGGGGGGGGGGGGGGGGGGGGGGGGGGGGGGGGGGGGGGGGGGGGGGGGGGGGGGGGGGGGGGGGGGGGGGGGGGGGGGGGGGGGGGGGGGGGGGGGGGGGGGGGGGGGGGGGGGGGGGGGGGGGGGGGGGGGGGGGGGGGGGGGGGGGGGGGGGGGGGGGGGGGGGGGGGGGGGGGGGGGGGGGGGGGGGGGGGGGGGGGGGGGGGGGGGGGGGGGGGGGGGGGGGGGGGGGGGGGGGGGGGGGGGGGGGGGGGGGGGGGGGGGGGGGGGGGGGGGGGGGGGGGGGGGGGGGGGGGGGGGGGGGGGGGGGGGGGGGGGGGGGGGGGGGGGGGGGGGGGGGGGGGGGGGGGGGGGGGGGGGGGGGGGGGGGGGGGGGGGGGGGGGGGGGGGGGGGGGGGGGGGGGGGGGGGGGGGGGGGGGGGGGGGGGGGGGGGGGGGGGGGGGGGGGGGGGGGGGGGGGGGGGGGGGGGGGGGGGGGGGGGGGGGGGGGGGGGGGGGGGGGGGGGGGGGGGGGGGGGGGGGGGGGGGGGGGGGGGGGGGGGGGGGGGGGGGGGGGGGGGGGGGGGGGGGGGGGGGGGGGGGGGGGGGGGGGGGGGGGGGGGGGGGGGGGGGGGGGGGGGGGGGGGGGGGGGGGGGGGGGGGGGGGGGGGGGGGGGGGGGGGGGGGGGGGGGGGGGGGGGGGGGGGGGGGGGGGGGGGGGGGGGGGGGGGGGGGGGGGGGGGGGGGGGGGGGGGGGGGGGGGGGGGGGGGGGGGGGGGGGGGGGGGGGGGGGGGGGGGGGGGGGGGGGGGGGGGGGGGGGGGGGGGGGGGGGGGGGGGGGGGGGGGGGGGGGGGGGGGGGGGGGGGGGGGGGGGGGGGGGGGGGGGGGGGGGGGGGGGGGGGGGGGGGGGGGGGGGGGGGGGGGGGGGGGGGGGGGGGGGGGGGGGGGGGGGGGGGGGGGGGGGGGGGGGGGGGGGGGGGGGGGGGGGGGGGGGGGGGGGGGGGGGGGGGGGGGGGGGGGGGGGGGGGGGGGGGGGGGGGGGGGGGGGGGGGGGGGGGGGGGGGGGGGGGGGGGGGGGGGGGGGGGGGGGGGGGGGGGGGGGGGGGGGGGGGGGGGGGGGGGGGGGGGGGGGGGGGGGGGGGGGGGGGGGGGGGGGGGGGGGGGGGGGGGGGGGGGGGGGGGGGGGGGGGGGGGGGGGGGGGGGGGGGGGGGGGGGGGGGGGGGGGGGGGGGGGGGGGGGGGGGGGGGGGGGGGGGGGGGGGGGGGGGGGGGGGGGGGGGGGGGGGGGGGGGGGGGGGGGGGGGGGGGGGGGGGGGGGGGGGGGGGGGGGGGGGGGGGGGGGGGGGGGGGGGGGGGGGGGGGGGGGGGGGGGGGGGGGGGGGGGGGGGGGGGGGGGGGGGGGGGGGGGGGGGGGGGGGGGGGGGGGGGGGGGGGGGGGGGGGGGGGGGGGGGGGGGGGGGGGGGGGGGGGGGGGGGGGGGGGGGGGGGGGGGGGGGGGGGGGGGGGGGGGGGGGGGGGGGGGGGGGGGGGGGGGGGGGGGGGGGGGGGGGGGGGGGGGGGGGGGGGGGGGGGGGGGGGGGGGGGGGGGGGGGGGGGGGGGGGGGGGGGGGGGGGGGGGGGGGGGGGGGGGGGGGGGGGGGGGGGGGGGGGGGGGGGGGGGGGGGGGGGGGGGGGGGGGGGGGGGGGGGGGGGGGGGGGGGGGGGGGGGGGGGGGGGGGGGGGGGGGGGGGGGGGGGGGGGGGGGGGGGGGGGGGGGGGGGGGGGGGGGGGGGGGGGGGGGGGGGGGGGGGGGGGGGGGGGGGGGGGGGGGGGGGGGGGGGGGGGGGGGGGGGGGGGGGGGGGGGGGGGGGGGGGGGGGGGGGGGGGGGGGGGGGGGGGGGGGGGGGGGGGGGGGGGGGGGGGGGGGGGGGGGGGGGGGGGGGGGGGGGGGGGGGGGGGGGGGGGGGGGGGGGGGGGGGGGGGGGGGGGGGGGGGGGGGGGGGGGGGGGGGGGGGGGGGGGGGGGGGGGGGGGGGGGGGGGGGGGGGGGGGGGGGGGGGGGGGGGGGGGGGGGGTCCTGTCCACAAGTACCTGTGTTACTTTGGTACATGTATATTTATGTAGAACTAGTCTAGGCAAGACCATTTTTGTTTGTGAATCGACCTGTTAAATGAAATTAAAAAAAAATAAGAATGTAGGTCCGATATGATGCAGAATCATGATTGATAATTTTTTTTCTTTTGTCACCAACCACTATATTATATATGTTGAATGAATATAAGAAAGAGAAGTTTTTTACCTTCTGAATAACGTTCTCTTATGAAATATAATTAGCCTGATCACAGCAACAGTCAAACTAGCTAAACTCTATTGTACATGTTGGAAATCATATTAAAATTCGGAAACGTACTATACGTCATCTATATAAAATTGCCAATCATACATATATATGGAAAACATAGCAAAACAACAACAACAACAGAACACTTTCAATGTACATGAATTGAGGAGGAATTCCATCGACAAAAATAAATTTAGCACAATTATTAAAATCTCTTTAGCTCTCTGAGCCTGATGCCAAATCAAATTTCAAATCTTTTTACGTAAACCACCTTCAGCAGAACTATAGTCATCAGAACTATTTGGCTTTACTTTTCTAAATATGTTATAAGGAAAATGGGGAAAAGACAGAGGGGTACATCCGAACTTTCTCTCGAAATACTCCTAAGTGTCTTGAAATGTAAAACTGCCCTAAATGGGTCAATCTTATGACTTTCGTCCTTGAAAAATAAAAATAAATCTGGACATTCTAGCAAGACGCTTATGTAATTTAAAGTTCTTATTCAAAAACTAAGGCATCATTATTACTTTCTTCTTGGATTATTATTATTGTTTTTTTTTTCTGCTTGTGAATGTTACAATTAAAAGACTTCCTTTTTGTGAGAATGTTGCGTATCGTTTTTCAATGCCAAAAATTGTTACACAAGCAGGATAATCGGTTATAAAACAGGCATGGGTCACTAGTTTTGCCTTTATATTTGGAATCCATTTTCGCCTTCATCATGTTCTTTGTCTGGATTTGTTTGGAACTTTTTAATGAATATGAGCAAAAAGGAACATCTGTGTGTTCGCAATTAGGAATACTTGAGTGAAACTGCAACGTTCGTATATATACGTAGGTACTTTTGCATCTATTATTTAATCTATTATGTAATCTTTCTGATAATCATTTGAAATTCTTTAAACTGCATGGCTAATGCATATTCTGCAGTATCATTTATTTGAAAATCTTCACATAATTTTATTAATTGCAAAGTTTTAATTAGTGATTTTGCTTTTAAAATTATCATAGCGTCCCAGTTGAATACTCAGAGGAGAATAAACTGATATTTCTTCATAACATGATGTGACAAATATTGATCTCACTGATTTTATCTCAATCAAAGTTTCTTCTTCTCAAGAGGTTGTCTTAAGACAATTGATAAACGGCATTTGATTTTTAAAAAAAAATTGTAAATCTCTTCTTTTGTTTTGCATTTATATTATATAGTTGTATATTATATTTTTTCATATAGACAATTCTATATTGATATAAATAAATATCTTGTTAAGATCGATATCTGAAAATCAGTATAATATTTCAGTCGATAAAACTTAAAGCGATGAAAATTTATTGAACAAAAGAAGTGTGCCATAATTATGTAAAAATATGTTGTTAAAACGATAATATATAGTCTTATGCAAAGTTATAACAGATAAAGCCTAGAGTCCTTTGCGTTTCCCTACTTAAAAGTATCCTATATCTTTAAATTGTCTTTATCCACTTTGAAGTCAAAAAATGTATGTCCAAATTTAATTCAAATCTGCTTTCGTGCCAAGTACATGTATTGAATCGTAGTCCGATATTTCTATTTTTTTCAAACACACCCAATGATTTTCCTTCTTGCAGAATGTTTATTTTTTAATGATTTTATTAAACGCTTACCCTTCTTATAATATTGTATTTGATATTCCATTTAAATTGTCGGAAATAATTATGATAATAGTGTGAATATTAATGGTTTGAATGATTTGGATGATCCATGGCACCTGACCCCACCTCTGATGTTCTAAAGGTCCGTATTTGCTCTGCCCCTATTTTGTATTGTTTTATGGACTTTTGATCTTGAATGCTGTTCGTTATCTCCGTATGTTTCAGCATGTGTTATAAGTAAAAATGTCAAAATAAACACAAATAACTGACGAGTTCAATGTAATATAACAGAAGTCAATGTCTCTAATTTATAGGACAAAGGGGTGACATTGTTTACATGGACAGGTTTTATCATTAAGATTCCTTTGATCCGCACGTGTCGGGATACAAATAAATATTTTCCTAGTTCAACAAATATCAAAATATCCTCCAATATGAATGATACAAACAGACTTTCACAAAAAAAATATTTACTAAATATTTACTAAATATTTAAAATTTACTAAATATGAAATGATATATAAAATTTGAAAGCTCAAACACAAACTAATCAAACATTTGGTTAAGGTTAGACTTTTATTTACCTCACCGGAACTGAAAGCTCAAGTGAGTTTTTTCCCATTACTTGTTGTTCGTCGTGCGTCTATCTGTCCGCCCGTCCGTCTGTAAACTTTTTACATTATAAACTTCTCAAAAACCATTGAGCCAGTTTTAACCGAAGTTGGTACAAAGCATCCTTTGGTGAAGGGGATCGTTAAATGAAGGACCAAGCCCCCTAACAAATGGGGGGATAAAGGACAATAATAGTTTGGGGCCACAATAGGGAATCGAAGTTTCACATTGCAAATATATAGAAAAAAAACCCTCTCACGAACCACTTGGCCAGCAAAGCTGAAAATATTTCAAAGGAGTGTAAAGAACAAGGTTCGCTTTTGCCTTATTTGGCCCTGTGAATTTCTGAAAAACTGAAACTCCATATTCTAATGCAATTGTTTTGTAAAACACTCTTTGATTGGCTAATGCACTGATGTTTGAAGCAGTAAAACGAGCATTAACGAGCTGAAAGCTTTTTCATTGTGACGTCATAATAGAGCGACGCAAAAATACAATGCTCCGTGACGTATTTCATGTAACAAAATTTAACAAAATAAGACGTAAACAACAAACAAAATGCATGGATTGCATTAGAATGGGAATAACTAAACTTTTAATTTGGTATTTGCGAGCGTTAATGCTGATTTAACGGTCGCAAACATCCGTTTTACCGGCTCCGCTAACGCGTCGCCGGTAAAACTCAGTTTGCGACCGTTAAATCAGCATTAACGGTCGCAAATACCAAATTAGAAGATAGTTATTCCCGAAGTTATAGTTTTAAACAATGCATCAAATATCACTTAGATCTTTGGTGACTGCGTATCTTTCAAAAATGACGTCATTTTCTGGCTAGTCAATGCATTATGACGTCACGAAATGCGTCAATTTCCGCATATTCTGAAAAGTATACAAAAACGGCCAATTTTTAAAGCTATTTTTTTATATTTGATATAGAGCACAACCTCTGATTTAATATATGCAACTAGTAAATGATAGAACTGTTTCTGAGGATTAATGGACGTGTTTTATTTCTTAGATCAGAGAGTGCGCTCATATTATTTTTTTCACTGAAAGTACTCAATTATACCTGTTTACCTAAAAATTCAAGAACATTGCAATTTCATAAAGCCAGTTCTCCTAGACCTGGACTTTTAGAGGAAATTTTTTAACCATATATACTTAGCCAAGCTCGGTCGCAGTTTGCTTTTTTATTTTTTTTTTAAAAAGTGGGTCAAACGCCAAGGTGCAGTCGTCAACGATGTTGGAACCCAAAGAAATACCTAGTTACTAGGAATACGCGTTTGCAATATATGGAAGCTATAGCTCCAATCAAAGTTATATACTTTTTCTATTTAGAAAATATATTTCAGTTTTGGTAAAGTTACATTTACGTACTAACGCCATTATATCAATATATGGCATCATACTAGCAAGATGCAACAGAACTATGTTGACGGTAGTTGACGTTCGACTTATTTTTGTTAACATGCAAGTTTATGCGAGATTATGTAGACATGCGGCTAATTGATCATGCGAGTTAATTATGTCAACATACGAGATATGTCCATGTATGTTGACATTCATTTATTATATTGCATGTTAACATAAATGACTTGCATATTTAAATATATAACTTGCATGTTGACATTCTATTTTTATGAATTGCATGTTGATATACATACATGTAAGTTGGTTGTTAACATAATTGTCTTGCATGTTGACATAAATGAGTACTATGAGTACATAGTTATGCTGCATGTTAAGTCATATATTTACATAGATATCTTAAATATCAATGTGAATTGTCTTAAATCTTTACATAAAAATAGTCACATGGTGACATATTTGACGACACCAGGGCAGGAATATATATGTAACTATAAGATACAGACAGTGTCATGGCATAATAAGTACTAAATTAAGATGTACTCGTACAAGTCCACAAATACAGGATTGGAGGCAAACTCAAATTCCATAGCATCGGTAATTGTAAAAGTAACTATGTTCACTGGTCTAATATCACTACGTGCTTGACTAAAAAGTAATAAAACAAATGTAATTCAATTTCATACAATACATGTCCTATGAAATGTTAATATGATAATAAAAATATATCTGCTTATAGTTTTTATCAAGAGTAGAGGAATGAATATAGCTCCTAATCCTTCACCAATAACCGAAAACCCGTTTCGTTTGTTTGGGGGGGGGAAATTAAAACATAATTTCAAAAGTATGTAAATTCTCATTTTCCACAACAGTGAACAAAATAGATCAGAGAATCTAGGTTTTCATGCCCTTTCAAATAAAAGGTCTCCTGTGGACTACTGTATATAGAGTAGTCTCGTGACGTTCGTCCTTGAAAAAATATTCAAGTAATGGCTTGCACGTTTTCGACTTTATTTGGATTTTTACTTGAAATGGATCGTTATTTTGTATTTTCTTACAACGCTTGATTTTGCAATTTGTTTATTTAACTCTTTGCTGGAATGATACATCAGTGCATTGATTGAATCAGGATTATTGAACAAGTGCGTCTTGAATAATTTGATGGGATGAAGCAGGATTTCAAAATGGAAGTATGTTTTATATTTATAATTTTTTACCCGAAAATTGAGTTGAATTAATGATGTCCTGTAAGTTTGTTTTAAGCAACTTCATATTGCGAACGAAATGAAATAAAATAAGAACATTTTAATTAAACACGTGATGAAGAGCGATTTTTGAGAGGAAATAAAAAAAATGTAAACATTGTGAGTATGATTTTATTACAAAGCTGTTACTAACCAGCGTTGCTTCTAAGATTCAATTCGTATAGTACGAGAAATAACCATATAATTGCAAATCAGTATTAATTTGGAGATACTAGTAACGTACAGTATTCTGTCTAAGCAGTACAAATCGAGAGTAGAGCAACACGGAACAATAAAACATTGGTATAGTTCTGCTTAATTTAGGTCATTTCGTAACGTTAAACCATCGGCGTTAAATTATCCAGGTTAATTTTTTTCGCCTATTTTTTTTTAAAGTTACTCGAAGTCCTCTATAGATCAAAGTTTCATGAATGATACAATTTTTTGGACCAGTGAGGTTTTAGATGATGCATTAAAGCCAATGTTTTGCAGAAGAAACACAATGTAGATTAAAATAATTTTTTTGGACATGAAGTTATAAGCCTTGATTTGCATGATTGATGCATGAATGGTGCATCATGGCTTGTATTAGAATATTTCGAGTTATCTTCCTGTTATATATTTTACGAAGGAAATAATAATTTCAAATTTTGAATGTAGATACGTTCCAAAATTTTAAGAAACACTCCTTTAATCATACTTGCATGTGCAAACTTTCAAGAGTTGAATGGTGAATAAATGTGTTTCTTCTGAATGCTGGATATAACAAACAAATGTCTTGATGACATGTAGAAACTAGAAGCACTGTGAGCAATGGGATCACTAAATGATAACCCCATCCAAGCTCTCGTATAAATATAATGATAACGTCCATGTTTTGCTCTGGGAAACCCAAATAAGTGTCAGATCAAAAAGTAAAAAATGGAATGCATAGTGACGTGGTATTTTATGATTATGTATGAAGAGTCTTTGAATGTATCGTCTTATTTTATTCAGTGGAATAGGTGGAGTTTCGGATAAGAGATGGATACCTTTCAATATTATACAAAGAATGACAGTGTTTATGTTTGCCATTGAAAACCAAAATCTGTGTCCGATCAAAAAGTAACATAGATACACAATGTCACTTTGTATCTATATCTGTTGAATGAATGACAGGTTTGTCAAGTTTTAGGAGCAGATCCATTCCCAAATAATCTTAAGCTATTGCAACGAATCTTAATTATAGTCCTGCTTGCAAAGTATGGGGGTTAAAGTGCCCGGAATGTCCATCATCTTGTATGCCCCTCCGTCCATCCATCAGTCAGACTGTTACGCTTTGCAATTAGGTAGCAAATCTCTTATTTGCATCTCCTCTAATACCACTGAATAAAATTCAATGAAACTTTAAAAGAATCTTTGTTACAAAGTGCCATTGTGCATCTCTTACTTTACTTTTTGATCGGACACATATTTTGGTTTCCCATAGCAAAACATAGACACTGTCATTTTTTCTATAATAATGGTGGGAACCCAGTTCTTTGCAACTCCTCTTTTATCACTGAATGAAATTTTATGATACTTTCTCAGATTCTCTATTACATAAATCCATTGTGCATCTTTTTTTTTTACTTTTTGATCGGACACTTAAGCAAAACATGGATTTTGTCATAATAAGCAGATGGGAGCAGGGGGTATCATTCAGTGAGCTCAGTGCTCACAGTACCTTTATCCTGGTATGTGCTTTGGATCCCCTTACCGTGGTATTACATGGTTTAAATATTTTAAATAAATTTAATACCACCTAGCTATATCCTAACCATATCTAGGAAAGTACACGACAAAAATTTTTATAAGGGCTTAAAGAAAACATAATCCTAGGTGATCTGTTTTATCTTTGATTGTATAATGTTATTCAGATATTGGATTTGCATACCGTACAATATTCAGCTGATTCAACTACAGTGCACTATGCACTTTTGAACCACCCTAAATGTTACTTTTAGAAACAACTACTGTCATTTTAATCATCCTAAAAGAGTTTTATCGATCATAGTAATTTAGGCCAAAGTTTTTATTTTTTTGGTTTACGATTTTTTGACACAAAAATATGCATTGGGAGGTATAAAAATAAAAATAATTTGGAACCTTGACATATTTTTTTCTCGAGTAGCATTGAAATGAATCAAATAAAACTAATAAACACATAAGATTTTTTAACTTTATTATTTTTTCTTACCATTCGGTTTTATGTCAACAATCAAATGACTCAAGAACAGAAATGGGAGTATCAGGATCTGTTACTGTTGATGGTTTTCATTCTTCCAGACTTACAAGTCTAAGTTTTCATATTAGACACATTGCTGCCTCAGGGGACAAATATTAGTAAAATTAAAGTGCATGAATCGGCTATTCTCTGGTCAACCTTTCCTTTTAGAAAAATTTGTTGGAAACTCCAAAAGTGATGGATTGCTTTCACAACAAACTTTTACCTTAAGATATGTGTGTCAAGGGACCAACCTAGAGTCCTAGACCCATTAAGGAGACTTCACTTCGATCTCCCTCAAAAAAATTTAGGGAGAAGTTTTGAAATTTATGGAGACTTCTTGGCGCACGTACATTCATGGCACATTAATCGTTATAAAACTATTTCATTGTTTATAACTTACATACATTTCAATAATTTTTCTGTAAAACATGTATTTAAATTAATTACCAAAAATGAAGAAAATTGAATCTTGAAAGATATTTCCCCCCAATTACAAGGTATATAAATATCTAGAAAAAATAATAAAACAACACTGATATTGAATAAAATTTACTACTACTACTATTAAAATTTAAAAGTTTCTTATTGTCAGATTAATTGTTTATCAAACATTTTTTTTCATTTCTTACATTAATAGTAGCTGTCAATCTTAAACTTCTAAAAATTCTCCTCTCATTAGATTTCCAGGCTTTTTGCAATCCAGGCATAGTCATAATTTTGTTAATTTCCCTTCAAACTCGTTTTCAATATAAAGTTCTTTTTTTATTAAAAGTTTTGATGCACATCTGCATGCCGATTGAACTAATTATGTTTATCGGATCTGGTGTGTAACTTCTTAAAAAGTTAATAACTTTACAATTTTACAGTAAAAATATGTCTGTATTCACAGCATGAATTAATTATTTGACAATAAAAAGACCTAAAATCTTCTTTGGCATGACATCGAGAGCTGTCCAGCTGTTTTGCGTCTTGTTGTGTATAACTTGTAACAATGGACTTTTCATACCCGGAAGTGTAAAATCTAGAGGAGTTCCGACAGAGTATTCGATGCATTGGTCATTAGTTTAAGAAAATAGTCTGTTTCGCCCCCTAGGTTGGTCATTGGTGTCCTGCCATGTGGTTTGGCAATCTGTATTTGTGTAAGTCACTTGAATGGCTTTAATGATTAAGATGTGTTGTAAATTATAAAAACAGTCATTTGGTCAAGAAAATTTTGAGTCAGACACATTATTTTTATTTTCGTAAATAGGGAAAAATAGGGTCGGCGGAATCGTAAACCAAGAGAAAAAAAAAGTTTGGCCTTATCAAGCCAACAGAAAGTAATTCGGGTAGACGATTGGTCAAGGTCATCTTTTGGATACAACAAAAGATTGATCTCTTCAACAACATTGACACGTATAAAGGTCAAAAGGTATCCAAGGGGGATTTTGCCATAATGATTGTTTGATTTTTAGTTAAAATAGCAAAATATTTTAGGTTTTTTCCAAATATCACTTAAAATTCCTAAAAAAGTAAAAGAGAAGGAAAACGAAACGCCTTTAACCTACAAATAAAGTGGAGTCGTTCAGAATAAAAATATGTGTTTTGAAGCTTTGAGCTATCTAAATTTCATTTAGAATAAAAAATCTGTTTTCAACGTGCAAGAGCTTTATTATCTTATCCGATCTTATTTAGAAAAATTTGAGATATTCAAATATAAAAATGTGAAATAATAGGTTGCAATCTTTGACAAAATTAAAGTATACCGTGTTATTCACCGCAACCACAACAACCTTTAGCGAGAAACATACATGTCCCTCGATCGCGTGTAAAGTGGGGTCGATGGACGAGTACATGTCATTCATGAAACGTGACAATAAAGTCTCATCCATAAGTATGACGCTATCTGACCCTTTGTCAACCCGCTGTATTGTATCGATCTTTACATCAATCTTTAAGAAAGTAATTTATTTTAAGGTTGATAACTTCATTGAGTTACATGTACAATGATGATATTATTTTTTCATTTGTGATTTTGATCTTTTCTTCAGAAATGTACTACAAAATTGTCACATCATACAATTCAATATGTTTGCCCGCGTTTGTAAGAGCATTTGCCCTATTCTGGCGGAGTAAACAGTGGGTCCTAACATCGTGGGTTCGAATCCCATTGTTGGGAGTAGAGACCGGTCCATTGGATGAAACCTATTAACCGATGTCCCATGCCATGAGTAAAGACCCCTGACAATGCAATGATCCCTAGAGTCGAGTATACAAATGTGTAGCCCCATAGTGACAAAAAGAGCCTTGAACGTTAACAAATATTTATGCATCAGTTGTTTGTGAATAATTTATCTGTTCATATCTCGCAAATTTGGATAGTTTAACACTAAAGAACGTGGATGTCCACGTTGACTGGTCACATATGATTATGTCATGGCTATTACACAAGTCACTGGGAGATAATATATTGCAACCTAGCATAAATAACTTTCTAACCATTGATATTTTTTATTTTTAAATTATTTTTGAGTATTTATAAGTAGCTAATTTGAATTCTTTGCATCAGCTTAGAATTGTGCAATTTTTAATATTCATACTTTTAAATGAATTCTTACAGGATGTTTATTTTTGTGTAAGAAATGACTGAAAATTATAATTGAAAAGTTTTTACAATGTGATTCAAAATATCTTTGTATTAGAATAAAATGTCACCACAAAAATTTACTTCCAGCAAGTTTATACTTTTCGCTTTTAAAAGAACTACATTTAAAAATCTTATGTTCACAGTTCTTTATAGCTGCAAAAATGTATGCAATCTCCTGTTGCAAAATATTTTTCGGGGAAGAGGGGGTAAATCTTCAGGTATTGTGAGCATTGAGCTCCCAACATTGTATTATATCTCCGCTCCACTGCGAGTAAATACATGTAATGGCCTTTTTTGATATACACATGTAGATACCCAAAAACTAGTATCTGTTAGGTGAGAACATAAAATAGAAGGTCACAATGACAATGTCTAATAAACAAAAAATCATCAAACGCCGCAATAAGATTAGTTCTGTGGTAGACATATATCTGGATTCACAAGAGAGGGGTAATAATATAAAATTGCTACATTTTTTTTTTTGCAGATTAGTTTTTGTTGTGTTTTTTTTTCAAATGTGCAGCCTGGTAAATTGTGCAGTGCCCTTTACTTGTCGTGCATTGGCATCTAGGAACAACATTATCCCTCATTTTCGATTATTTAACTGGTCAAAGAATAGAACGGTAGAAGGAACAGTGGACGTTGAGTTAGTAATGCAGTTACTGTAATTATTTGATAATGAATTATTTAATGGATCAAATATTTCTCACGTTATTGGACAGTTTCCCCCTGGCCTGAAGATAGTCGTTGACCACTTGGACTGGTCACTAATGATTATATCATTACAATTATACAATCAACTTACCTTTAGAAATGATGCTATAAGCTAGCAATCGTTATGAATAAATAAATATATATGATTTTAATGCATAAATCAGTTATAATTAGATATGAAAACTTTTTCGGTGGAAAATTCTGCAAATCTATTCTATCTTTTGACATGTAAATTTCTCAAAAATAACCGCGCACCTTTATACGGGGTAAATTATTTCCTGGATAAACAAAACTATCGATTTCAAAGGACAAATACCTCCCGATCACATGTCTTTAAGATATCAAACATTCCTGATTTGTTGAAATCGTTCAGTGATTTTGTTTTTATCTGATCAATCTCTCTTTTATATCAAATCATGTAATTTAAGAAGGTTATACTGCAGTTGCTAGGAAAAGAAAATCACTTGTGTTAAACAAGACAGCAATGCCCATCTTATATTGAGGTATCTTTATCGTGTAAAATCAGCAGACTTGTGTTGATTAGGGCTGACTCACTGCATTGTTATCTGCAAGAGGGCAATAATTGCCAATGTCCAGTTATCTTCCAACCCTTGTCACGTTTTCAATGTCGTTGTTCTAATCTTTCCCTTTTCAAATTCTCCTTTGTCATAACTTCTGGAAACGTTTTCTGTAGTTTATTTTACGTATGTTTTCTTTTGATTGGGAAAAACTCTGAATTTATTTATCAACACAGCACACAGCTGGTTTATTTCGTTAAAAAGGCACGCCTAGTTGTCAGGGTCACCCTGTTTAAAACTTACTCAAATATAGCAGTTGACGTCATGATCAGCTGTTCGAACAAGTGATGTGGAATTTTAAAAGTTCGAAGTAGCATTGTGTTAAAATTTACATTGCATGTGGAGAGATGACTTTACACCCCTACCCCTTAAGTCTTTTAATGCTACAGCATGACTATTCTTGTCATACAACGAATACGATATGCAAAACCAATTCAATATAGGAAAATCTTGAGATTCTCAAAAATGTTCTAAAAAAGAGCGGCCGTTGGAATTATTGATCCATTTTTTGTTATGTGTTTTAATATTTGTGTTGAAATGACCACTGGGTTTAAAATTAATGACAAACAGTCGTGCTGTAGAGAGCGAAGATCTTGAGGATTTTAAAAGTGTTCGGGTAGGAAAATATTTACCTGTGCAATTATTGATCATGGCCTTGGGAAATGCCTTTTAAAGTTCTAGAATATGAGATTTAACAACACACTCATACATAACTAAACGAAACATGTTTAAAACATATAAATTATTTTATTGCACTTAAAACGCTCTCTTTTTTACATTGTTACATCAGAGTCTTTAGCTTATCAAAGAAGGCGATGTCAATGAGATTGCATTATGAAAATGATGAGATTCTGGCATAAATTAAAGGCATGAAATGTATTCTTATTTGGCACATGGACAGGAATGTCTTTTTCTTTCCAGCTAGCAGCAGCTACAACCGAACTTCGACTCAGTCTTTACTACTATTTTGGACAGATTTGTCGTAGTGAAGGTAGACATTGTGGCTACAGACTCTCGTGACTGGATTCGCTGAACGACAGATTTTGCTAAATTGTCGAAAACGTCATTGATTTCACTTTGGTTTTCAACATTCACTTCAAAGTATGG
Organism: Saccostrea glomerata; assembly: GCA_003671525.1. NCBI lineage: Eukaryota > Metazoa > Mollusca > Bivalvia > Ostreida > Ostreidae > Saccostrea > Saccostrea glomerata. The sequence goes on from PRKT01000046.1 coordinate 1,337,389, forward strand.
AAGATTCAAATAGTCTGAAAATTTCTGTGCACGTTCTGTAGGCACAATTCTCTCACGTCCCTCTCTTTGAATTCCCACTAGAACCACAGAAACATCACTGCTGGTACAGTAATTTAGCAAGTCATTGTACCTACAACAATTAAAGAATATGGTCAGTCATAATGCACTTTTTACTCTTAATAAGATTAAACACAGAAATCTAATATTTTATATTCATTTTTGCATCATTTGAGACGGAAATTAGACAAAAATTTTATACGTACCAGTTTTCGAGATTGACAAACGATGTTTCTTGCGAGAGATCGAAGGCAATGATACACCCATATGCTCCTCTGTAGTACGAGGAGGTGACACTTCTGTATCGCTCTTGACCTGCAACAAACCGATAGAATATTAAAAATTTATGCCTCATATACATCAATCTCTTTAATGAACTTCTTCTAAATGTGTGTATATCTTCCTGAATGTATGAAATAGATAGCATTTATCACTTTACACTTTATTGTATTTTTGAAAGATGATGCATTTCAAGTTTTAATATGATTGCCTTACCTGCAGTGTCGAATATTTTGAGATTGCAGCTCCAGTCTTTGTCGGTTATTGTGTGATGAAAGTAATGATTATTGTTATTTCTATTGTTTCCTGTCTCGTGGCAACCACAATATTTCTCCACTAGTGTTGTCTTTCCCACACTGGAATCACCAATCACAATAAATTTCAAATTAAAGTCCTTTCTCTTTTTGCTAGAGATCCTCTCTTTGTTGTTAATAGAAGTTGGTTTCGTTGAAAACATTGTGTTTGATTTAAAGTCTCCAATCGTCCACTTATCGTTTTTTCACAAAGATGGCTGATTTTACAGGTAAAACTGGCCAGAATGTCCTATATCGATAATGACACACATGTGATGTGATCAGATAGCTTAATTCATAGGTAATACGGCTTCCGATACAACATTTGCTGCACTGCTTTCAGTTTAGGTCTATTTATACCCTGCACAATAGGTGTTTTGATATCGGGTAGAAAAGGTGGGAGGAGCTTCGTTTGTCAATCTTGATTTAAAATCCCGCTTAAACTTTTCGCACTCTCTGAATAATATAAATAAAGTTTATCATCAAGTCTACTTTAACTGACCGTAGCTTATTCCTTTGAAGGCCAAATAAAAAAATAACTACTGGAAAATGATGTTGCAAGTTTTGCATTATTATTATTTAAAAACATTTAAAGAGAATCAGTTGTTAAGAATCAAAATAGCATAAACAATAGTTCCTGCAGTGGTCTATAAATGATACTGATTTTAGCTTCGATGACACTTTTTATTTATAGATATCCCATCAACGCCGCCCCTTAAGAAAAATATTAATTTATTTTAGCTTTAACGAAAATCTACATTTGTATACTGGATTGTTTTACTTTCTTTATATCAAATCCCTATATTTATCACTCTAGTCTCTTCTCTCAGCAAGGCTGCACTTTGGAACCCGCTCATCGCCATAAGGTGAAATAGGGTTCAGATAAAAATTATTGTAATGAATATGATTTATAATTAGTTCTATTTAAGATACATTCACATTTTTAATCTCGATTTTAAACTTGATAAAACGGTAATAAATTTTTAAAAAAAAACTATGTATCACATTATAAGTTAGTGTGTTTGTACAGCTTATGATTACAACGCTAGCAGAATTTGGAACAGTTGTTTTCCCCTTTGCAAAATTCTATTTTGTGCGCATACACATGCAATGTAAAAAAAATTTGCTTTTGTTTATTTTCACTTACATATATATAATTTTATTTTCACCTTTTAGTATTCGAATGATATATACTTGATTTCGATATCATTTTTTATTTTGAGTGAGTAAACCAAAATAAACCAAAGAATTCATACATCAGTGCACAAACAGTTTACAGGCAAGACAGATGAATAAAGCAAAAGAAATATCATGGAAACATATGGAGATAACGAACAGTATCTAAGATCAAAAGTCCTTAAAAGAATACAAAATAAGAGTAGATCAAACACTGACCTTTAAACATCAGAGATGGGATCAGTTGCCATGGAGGAGTAAGCATCCACTGCCGACCGGTCACACCCGCCATGTGCTCCTTGTCATAGTCGGGAAATAATGGAAAAATCTGTCGTCAATTCAGTGCATAAATAATGGACTAACAATTCGTATAAAAAACGTCAGTCAGCATTGACTCGAAGATAAATTGTATTGGCAAACAAGCTCATGGTATCGAACATAAAACTTACGGAATAATTATTTTAACCGAGACTATTGTCAATAATTTACCTCATTTTAGAAATTGTTCATACGCATCGAATCAACTGAGATATATTAGCGCCGTATGCATGTGATGAAAGTACATTGCTGTGTAAGTAAGAGAAAATGACTTGTAAAGTTAAAGGCATCCCGTTTATACATGTATATGTCTTAGAGATTGGTTGTTAGATTACTATTAACGTCTGTTTCAAGTCAAATAACTTTTAAAACAGCTTGCAATAACTTTATGATTGTTTCAACATTTGTACTAAGCCTTCATTAAAATCATTTTTCTTCATACATTCTCCCCAAATCATAAAGCAATTACTAGCTGTGGTACTATAGTATTCTGTAGTCCTTCTCATTAGGACATTGATCCTACACAGGATCCAAGAGAACCCCGAGGCGAATCTTACAAACTGCAAGGATAAGGAAACTAAAGTCCAAAATATTTTTTTCTCATGCTTATCAAGACTTTTCTGGAGATATTCTATCATACTAACGACATATATGTCCAGTTTAGCAACTTATTGCTGCATGTGAAAGCATTTACGATTTATTTACACATTTTTTATACGAGGCAAGTATTGATTAATAAATTGATAAGACAAGGATACATTTGAATCAACTGTCTCGTTTAAAGCATTATTCAGGAAATACTGAAGTCGATACAAAGACCTAATAAGTCGACTGTTAGCAGACGCTTTTGATACAGTGTCAGCTACTTGTTTTCAAACTGAACTGTCTATGTTTTTTTTTATATGTTTGCCCTATTATTGCAAGAAGCACAGGCAGGTGTGACAGGGAAATTCAATGCTAATTCTTCCATTGAACCTGATCCCACTTCTGGTGTTTTTCGAAGTCCATATTTGCTCTCTTTCTCACCTGTATTGCTTAAATGAACTTTTATGTTTCATTGATGTTTAATACCTTTGAATATCATTCATAGTAAATCAATTTCAAATTCATTATAGTAAATTAAATATTTTTGTTAACCAGTTTAAGTTTCCTACTGTCTTTCCTAGTATTTCCCTTTCGATTTTATATTATTTATATTCAGTTTTGCACATTTAGACTCGAAGCTGAACAATGATTAAATTACTTAATACTTAATTTTACTCTACTTCTTTAATGGATTTTTCATAATGATTTTTAATATTCTGTATTTTCTTTTTTAATAGAATAAATGAATATATTTTTGTGTAATAACACCCTTTTTTGTCAAAACAGAACATATTTCGGTTGAAAAGTAGAACGGGAAGCGAAAGTGTCTCCATTGAAATATTTATAGCTTGTAATAGTTAATCTTGGGTCATGCAAATTATCACTGAGTTTTTATGACGTGTATCTATAATATATATTGATATAAATAATGATTATAACACTGTTAAAGATTACCTTTATGGATTTCTTATCTTGTGCGGGAAGATTTTAAAGTGATATTATTATGAACTTTGTTA
>PRKT01000046.1:1358585-1381473 GCA_003671525.1 Saccostrea glomerata
CCCCCCCCCCCCCAAAAAAAAAAAAAAAAATCCTGTTTCTAACACATTCCAACACAACACATATAAAATTATAGACATTTCATAATTATTTGTTTAATGAGTTTTTGAATTAAAAAAATCAAATAAAAAAAGGGGATTTAGAATAAAGTTGTCTGTTGTGGGTATCCACCCTCTCTTTAAAAGAAGAATTTTTGAATGCATGTAGACAACTTTTTGGTGTTATAATTGAAAGTCTTAGTACAAAACGAAACCATATTCTTGCTTAAGATGATTTTTGAAAAGTTTGGTATTACCGGGGTTCAAAATACTTAACATTATGCTGAATATTTTAAAAGAACATCTCTCACAAAACTATATACATCCGACTTTAGAGTATTTTTTTTTTGTTTACAACTCTTTATAATATTAATGACATAGAAGGATATGTTTTACAAACCGGGCCCATCTTTTTACATTTTCGCCAGCCAAGTTAAAGAAATTTAAAAATCAAAGATAATCCATCGTCGGTATTTTTTTTATAAACTTTCAAAATAAGGAGTGAAATATTTAAGAAAATTACGTGAAAAACTGGTAACGGAGAGAAAAACATCTTTTTTAAGGAAATGATTCCCCGTGTTGAGCCTCTTTTTGTGTCAAAGGGAAGCAACTGGCACATTCCAGTCGCTTCAGAATTTCAGTTTTTCTGTTTGAGAATTACTGATATAAGAAGAGATTGCCTTACACATTACCAGTATTACTTGTTTCTTGATATCTCTTTATATTAGTTAGAAAAATGCGTTTTAAAAGTTGTTCAATCGTGGCCTATGTACATTTTGTACTGATCGATATGCCTTTCATTAGCCTATTGTTTTTGGTTGGTTGGTAAATTCCTGTGATAAATTTGAAATTACACGTTAATTCATTAAAAAACATGAAACATTATAGTATATCTAATGTGATATTGCGAATTTAATCGTGAATGATTGAATACACGTCCACACGATGAATTCACACACTCGGCTATTTACTGCATCAGTACAAGTGCGATTTTTTGTGCCAGATTACGTCTCCTCTGGCTAAAATTTATACTCTAAACTACAAAAAAAATATATTCTGTACTTCCTAAGTAATGCAACATGCCAATTTTTCTTTCCTATATGTCTACAATTTTATTCTTTATCTGGTGTATTGTAAGATATGGCCTTACGTCTTCTGCTGTTTGAAAAAAAATAAGTGTAGATCGGACTCGACATTCCTCTGGCCTGTGTTTACATTGAACAGAGACGTATAATATTATACGTCTCTGCATTGAACCATGGTAACAATAAAAAATACGGCTCTACGAAGGGGAATACATTTAAAATTTGTTTATTTTATTAGTACATGTTTAAAATGATCCGTTTTTTTAAAGAAAAAATCTTTGAACTGCAGATGATGATGTCTAAAACATTCCTTAACGTGAAAACCATGTGTAGTAAAAATACCGGGAAATCTTTCTCAACTTTATTCGCTTATTTCTCATTATGACGTTGCATACGATAAGGTCGATTTCTATCCGTCGAGGCTCATATATTTATTGTCCAACTTGCTGCAACTGCATCAATAATATGTTTATTATTGAGCAAGCCCAAGTGAAAGTATTTTTGCCATCATTTTAACTCACCAAAAACTAAAGCTCAAGTGAACTTCTACGATTTAAAAGCTTATTTGAATAACAACTTGAATAAGTTACACTTACGATCTAAAATCAATAGGTAGATTAAATATGTATGTTCAAAAAAGAAGTCACGTTTAACTTAAGATTTTCAATGTTCTTTATGGATGAATTTTGTTTGGTTTCTGACTTAAATTAATGAAATATTCAAAGTACTCGTATATTTGCTTACATTTAATATATATTATTAGATTGATTATATATTAGGATTTAACTGCCTTAAAATATCATAATTTTACTCTCATTCATTATTATTGAATTTGGAAGAGAAATGGTAAAGTTTAAAAATAAGAAGAAACTTTATTTTCTGCATATAAAAATGACTACGGTACATTTAATTTTTAGAAATGGAACATAATTGACGAAAAAATACCATTAACAATAAGTACGACATTGCATCTCGTTCATCCGTTTATATCAGTCTATTTTGGCCCGGAAAGATTTTTCGACTTGGTTGTTGAATCTTAAAGAGAGCTCGAATGTCCTGTAGATGTGTAAAAAGGTTTCGGATTTCGATTTCATACTGGGTGCAACTGGGATTCAAATAATAAACATTAAAAACAGTCAGAATATTGAAGACAACGAATAACAATCAGTCCCATAAATCCAATAGAAAAACCATGGACAGGGCGAATAAATAGGCCACTGGAAATGAAAATGGTAGAATACGGTGGCTGTGAGGAGTTAACGTTAACACCCACCATTTGCTCTGTGTTTTGCAGAGCATTCTCAATTGCAGCCATTAAAACATGTAGAAACATATAGCGATACTATATATCCCGGTGAGCTTGAGATAAAAGATATTGGATATTTTCCTTGAAAAAGACGTTAGTGGTAATCTAACTACCAAGCTCTATGTTAAACGTGATAACTTTAATTTTTCAATGGTTAACTTGCCTTTCTTATGCAGCAGAATACCTTCATTATCTTGTTACATGGTTTACATCTCTCGGTTGATTCGATAAGCCAGAGCATCCTCAACGTACGTATCTTAAACGAGGTAAATTATTGAAAAACAAGTTGATGACACAAAAATATCAGCAGTCTCGTTTAAAATCATCATTTCATAAGTTCTATGGTCAATAAAATGACCTTGTCATCTTTGAGTCAAATGCTAACTGACGATTTCGATACTAGGTGTAAGGCCATTTTTTACTCATTGAATTTTCAACGAATTTCTCGTTATTTCCTTATCTTGACAAGGAGAACACGGCGAATGTGACCTTGAGGCAGAAGATTTTAAATTAGGAGGGAATTATTTCTGGCCAATTTCCTCAAAAGTGCATTAGAAAGTAGAAATTTGGATGATAAAAAAATTAAAGAATTAAAGACTACGGAGGCTCGATATTGGTCTAAGTTTCATGTTTACAAAGGATTTTATGATATTAAATCATGCAATAATTAACTTAAGATAAGATTTTAAGTTGAATTCAGTTTTATAAGCAACTTATAGAAGGGACCATGCTTTAAATTGCGAGAATACTTGTAAATTTTATGTTGCTTTACAAATACTAGTACGCATTAGAATTATAAAATATTAATGATTCTATTTATTAATAATGGATATCATGTAGTTTTGAAAATAATGAAATTTTTTTCGTTTTCACAAATAAAGCAAGCGCAAAGCTTTTCGGATACAATTTCAACTATTGCAATAGTATAAGTTAACTGAAATCACAATCTGGTTTATATTCTCATTATGTTTCAGGTTGGGGTTAAATACATTTTATTAACAACTCTTAAGATATAACATGAAATGTGTTAGGAATTCATATGATTTTTTTCCACATCTATGAAGTGTAATAACCTAGGTACAATTTTAAGCATTAAAATTACCTAGATAAAAAGGAGAATTGACCTACAGCGGAAAATGACTTTGAAAAATTCAAATATGGAGTGAACTGACCTAAGAACCCAGTATAATGACCTAAAAAAATGAAGATGACATCAATGCAGATAGGACTTCGATAGAGAAATGACCTAGAAGATAATATGTGACGTAGGTTGAATGCAATTACACATAATGCATAGAAATGACTGATATAGTCTAATCTACTTAAAAAGAAGGTGTAGTCTTTACGCTACTTCTGAAAAGAATAATTAAAAATATGTGTATAATAGGAAAAACTCCTACTTTTTAGCAGTTTGTTAAATATAAAAAGTATTACAGTCAAAAAGCAGTAAATTTGGAATTTTTTAAAATATAAAAATTAAGTACACTTGGAAATTTGAATAATTTGTTTATTTCTATGATTATGAGCTCAAACGCGTTGAGTGTTGTTAAGGTTATCTGATAATTTTTAAAGTAAATATTGCAATTTTTTGTCTTTTATAGAGACGGTAGAGCTTTCGCGCCAAAATCTGAGGTTGTGTTTTATACAGCGAAAGACGAAAGTCATTGACATATAACATGCAACTAAACATTGCCTTCGTATTTTCAAATGAAAGTTGAAGAACTTTGAAATAAGACTTCAGAAGCAGGATGTCCCAATCCACGACAGGTGCTGGCACTATAAAGACACCTCAATGTTCCTGAGTGTTTAAAGATGTATATCTTATCAGGATTTGGTGACGTCTCTGTATTGTTGAAAAAAATTGAATTGGGCTTAAAACAATATACAATTCCCTTACATTTAGTATTTTTGAAAAACTTTTAACATAAACCAAGAAAACTCAATTTGGATCGAGGCATCAAGTTGAGAAATCTTCAAAGAAAACGTGTCGACAAATCAGTCATTTGAGAAAATATAGGGAAAAAAGGCTTAGTGAATCCTATTGATATTGCCGAGAAAAAGCGCCAAGATTTGCTTCTATCTGTATTTTGAATATTGTTCAAAATATGCTAAGTTTGCAATCTGTCCCCACCAAATAACAGATATAGAAAATAACAGCTTATAACTATTAACACTATTAAATAATAAAATAAAATAAAATTGTAGAAAAACAAAATCTACTTCTTCATAAAATGATCAAAAGTTTTTATCAAAGAATCGTAGTGTTAAGCATATCAAATCAGTGTGAATAAGATGAAACCGAAAAAATTAGTCGTTACATTAGTTCAATCAACAATTTACGAATTACTCCTATTTTCAACTGAAATTAACAAAGATATATAAATTAAAATGAGATCGACATAATTTTATTTTAATCAAGATAAGAGTTTAAGATTGAGGATTTAGGATAAGCCAGATGTTTATAAGTAGGTTATAGTATGTAAGTTAATGAAAAAGGAAAAATTATTCAAATTTTAATTTAATGATTATAAATACATATTCGTTAGGAAATGTAATTGATGTATCCCTTAATTAAGAAGTTTCATCACAGAAATTTGGGTAATTTAAAAAGACAAATAGAAATAACCTGGCATTTGTGCAAGAGTCAGGAACGTGGTGTATGTGTTCTATATAATTCTACAAAAAATCAGTTGAATGGCCTATACTATTTAACAAAAAATTTCTATATCAGTTGATAAACAAAAAACATCCATTTGTCTTGAAAATGGATTTACCTTTAAAATCCTTTTAGTTTAAGACTTTCGGTTATTGATTTTTAACAAACTTTTTAAATTATAGAGTAAAATGACCTGAGTAAAAAGTAGAATTGACCTATACGATATGTAAATGACCTTAAATTATTCTTAAGTTACATTTTTATAGATGATGTAAAATAATAATATGGCCAGCGAAATGACATCAGTAAAAGAGAGAAATGACCTACAAAAAAGCAAAAAAAAAGGAGTGAAATTTACCCGGCTTGAACTGACGTAAATAAATCATAGAAATTATAGGGAAATGACCTACTTAGATTGAACTCCTTCCAAAGAAAACGGATATGTTATCGTCACACCTGAATTAAAATAATGAAAGATAGATGATAGCTTTAACGGATTCTTATTATGATATATATTCAGAAAAGGATTATGAAGTAATTATCTATTTTTAGATATATATTTTTTTATATATATGGTTCACTGTGACTCATTAAAATCATTGCCCGATTTATGAGCCAAAACTAATCTCGATTACATGTATGACATCATTATAAATTATTAATGCAATAATAAAATTACTAATCATGTTCGAATCATAGACATCATTATAAATTATTAATGCAATAATAAAATAATCATGTTCGAATCATAGAGGTGAGGGATTTAAAAAAAAAAACCAAGTATTTCACTTTTTCATATAAATCATCATTAATGTTAATCTTTATTTTAGTGTTTAACTCAAATAATGATGAAAATTGCTTTAATTTTCAAGTATCTTTGAAAAGGTATTAAATTGATAATTTATCTTCACGTTCCCGGGTTTTTTAAAGTATGCATTTGATATCAGATATACAAAACGTAAATGTATTTGACTTTATTATTTAATATATTTTAAGAAGAATATTAACAAAGCTGCAATGATGCATGTTTTGTCTTTTCTGAATTAAATTCAGAGAATAGGTAATTCTGTTTTAAAAAATTACCCATTTTATCGACGAATCTTCCTAAAAATAGAAACATGTAAAGGGGTTACCTTAATTACCGGGGTATCTTTTTGACCTCACTGTGTACGACTTTAACAGTGGGAACTCTTTATTGTACCAATGCCTACCTCGGCAAAGGACCTTGGTTTCATCTGAAAGACCAGTACCTATTTCATCTTATGCAGGGACTTTTTAACAGTTTCAACATGCATGTATTTATCTTAATTGACTTAGAACGAGAATCAACCTGGACCTTCGTATCACAAAATGAGTAATTTTTACGATTAATCCTTAAACAGAAAGTTATATTTGTGTTACACTCAAACCCTATAGTGTCTTTGCTACTTACTATTTAATATGAAATAAACGTTATATATATTTCACTTTACCAGTCATAAAAAACAATTGGGTCCAGTTCCCAAAAGCAGTTAGATCTTGAGCCAAATGCGTTTTGAATTTGATTATTTATTGCATTGGAAACATTAAATAAATAAAACAATGACTCTTTCAGAGTTAATGCTATCTACCAATATGTTCATTCTTCTATTTCTTTTAAAACTCTTCACTTTTAGTATAAAAATATTGCTGTTAACATTTATTTACCTGTTTAGAGATTACTAAACTTTCAGCTACGTACAGGTACGTTCAAAATATTTTTAATGAGTAGCTGAAAGGTATTTACAGCTTTACCAAAATAAGTAACATTACAATATTTATTTTTTAATGACTCTGGTTGTATATCAGGGATGCCTGGAACCGAAATTAGGTTGAATTAGCAGAGAGCCTTTAAAAATTATTAAGGCTTGGAAGGTTTCGATATTACAATCTAAGTTTTTTAAATAATATTCTATTTTATTTTCACGATTTTGTGTTCCTGGGTAAACACCAGGCTGTTTTGTGAGAAAATATCCAAATAATGCAGTAAAATTTTACCAAAAATATAAACATATGTAAAGATGAAAAAAAAAAGAGATCGATCTTAAAACATCTTTAAGCAGTACAAATATGCGAAGAGGGCAAAAACACGGACCCCTGGAAATTCAAGAGATGGAATCAGGTGCCTTGGAAAAGTAGACTTAGCCTGCTGATTGATAACACCTTGGTTCCATTCACATATAAATGATTCACATTTTAATATATGCATATATGTAAAAAAAAAAAAAAAAAAAAAAAAAAAAAAAAAAAAAAAAAAAAAAAACTCTTTGAAATGTTTTGATCGTGCTACCATCCTTCATGAGCTGTGATTATTTTCGTAAGTACAGAAAAATCTTTTGAAGAAAAAGTTTAATAATTATTTACCAATTTTCAACAACTTGCTCATAACGTATATATAGAAAATTACAATTTTCCTTTCTTTTTTTCGTTAATGTTTAATTTTCTTCCATTATATATGGGTTTTCCCGATATGTGTATTTTATTTCAATTTTTCTATATTATTTACTGAATATACATGTATATTGCATGTGTCTGCTATTATTTGATGGTTTGATGGTTATATCATTTGAAAGTCCTTGTAATTTTAAAAAAAGTATAGCCCCTTACAGTAAATGCTCTTCATGTGCCGTGTCGAAAAAGGAGGGGCTAAAACTTCCCCTACAATTAATGACACCACACATCATATACTTTAAACGTATAACATCTGACTACAATTCTTATAAGCGCTTTTGGCGGAAAAAAACTTCCGCTAATTCAAGTGCAAAGCCAAATGAATGGGGTTTTTTTAACATTATACATAAACAAGAACATTTACATTATCAAAAAATGCGCTAAATTAAGTTTACACTAACAGTTGATAGGAACTCAGGTTGTGAGCAGTTATATTTCTGTTTTTGCGTCTAAACGTTTCAATTTCTTTTTTTAGTTGAAGTTAGATAAAAAGAGAATCGGTAGCGTTGTTGTTTAAAATCCCACAAGGTCATTGTAAAATTATATGTCTGTGCCCTTGTTGAACTAGAGTTGTATTTTTGACCGGAAATAACTCTAATTTAAAGCATTGGAAAACATTTTAGCTACTAAAAAAAGAAAGATTTAAATTTCAAGAGTCAAGAAACCTTTTTTATATTATTTGAAGAAGATACCCAGATTATCTTTTCAAGGCTACTTGCTACGATCAATTTATTTTTAGAACTTTGAATTAAATGCAATCATCGTTTTTATCTGTAAAAAACAGATAATACTTTAGCGCACAATAAGTGGTTAAAAAGTGATGTTGGAAAATATGCATATTTTAAAGGGAAGGCCAAAAGCGGGAGCTTTAAACATCAGACATCGGAGAAAACTTGCAATTTTTAAAATTCTAGAGATATAATATTTTGATAATTTGATAATTTACAATCAAAATTAGTCCAAAGGTCTTTTCAAAGGGATGCATTTGGAAGTCTATAGAACCCAAATTTCACGATTATGTTCTGTGTTACAATGTATATACCCCCGGTACCTTAAATTTATATGTCTAAGCTAAAAACAAGATTTTCGTTTTCAAAAGTTTGTTTCATCAAATTAACAGAATTTAAATTATCATCAGGATGAGCCATTATTCATTTTTATCCTGGTTCAAAAAATTGTCAAGGTCTAGACAGCCCAAGTTCTACTTCAATAACCTTTTTTCATACTTGGACTCAGACCAGCAGATTTATTAGCCTGTTTACGCCTACAATAAAGAGCAAAATCAGCATTGCTCGACATTTTGATAGTCTTAAAAAATTTAGATTACATTTGGGTACAGATAGGTTAGATATTCGTTAACTTGTTTAAATTATTTTTAAATCGGACCCCTGAGGTTCTGACCTCACGTCAAATAAGAACATATCGTCGATGTTTAATTTAGGCGGGTGTTAACTGTGAAACCCCATGAAAAATAAATTTATATTTGTGTATTTATACCTTAATTTTTTGCTCACCTCAATGAGGTCAGGTGAGGGGATCTTGTGTGATGCCCTTGGCGTCGGTATCGGTGTCGGCGTCCAATATGAAAGTTATTTGTGCAGTTTTCAGTTCTTTTTTGTCCTACATGAGTGGAAGATGCACGGGGGATGCTTCTAGTGCTGTAATTACAGCTATAGAATGACTAGATTAATGTGTTTGTAGGATGCACATTACCGAGTGTGATTTATATTCTCTTTTGACTTTGATAATAATCTGAGGTTTTTATATGCATTTCTGAGTTTTAACATTTTCAACCAAACTTTTTTATTTTTAATTAAAATGAGCTTTTATACCCACCTTTAAAAAAAAACGGGAAGCTAGTGATCGGGTTGTCTGTCTGTACGTCCGTCTGATACGCTTTCGAGTACTCATTCCTTATCCGCAACTCCTCCTATACCACTTAATAAAATAAAATAATACTTTCATAGATTCTTTATTACATAATGCCATTGTTCAACTCCTATTTTACTTTTTAATCTGACACTTATTTCGGATCTCCAAGTGCAAACACGGACTTTGCCTTTATAACCATATGGGAAGCGGGGGTATTATTTAGTGTTTTAATTCCTCTAGTTTATGTCTATGCCTTCAAATATCAAAAGTATATCGATTTAAATGTGTTTCCTATACATAACACTATAAAATAGTGTTGACCTTACAATAAACTTTCACTTTGGCCTTCAAATATATAAATGATGTGAAGCGATGCAAAAAACGCTTTTATTTACATTGAAACCCAAGTGCAGAAATGCTAAGTTGCTTTAATCTTTAAACATGAAAATATACCAAGGTCTCGGTTATTGTGTACATAATAAATAAACAGAAAATTCGTTGGTCACTTGTCATACTGATATTAAATACTCGTTGCTGATAATTATCCTCAAAAAGTTTGATGACATAGTGTTTTATTTATGCTTTATGTTTGGTTATTCAGTTTTAATTTATAAAACTCTTTAAGTATGCATTTGTATGGGGATGATCAAAAGGTTCGTGAACTATTTCTTTATTTACAAGACCACAATTCAGATCAGAATGAATTATGTTACCTTCCCTTACTTATGAACCTTCATCACCTGCAAACGGGATTATATCTCCAACTCGATTATATACGCAGGGGCATCCTATACCTACAAACTATTTCTAAAAAGAGGAACGTTATTGACAAACAAGTTGATGAAAAAAGAATTTCAGAATTTCGATGAAAGTCATCATTTCGTAAGCTCTATGATCGATACAATGACCTTGTCAGCAAAAGGATTCTATCCTTGAGTCTAATGCTAACTTTCATTTTTCATACTAATTTGCACACTAATATATCGACAGATTTCCCCGTTATTTAAGAAATAAAGTCCGCGTTTTCGTGAATGTTGCAGAATAACCTCCGTGGTCGAAAAATGTTGTTTGAAAGATAAAAGCCGAGGCGTTAGCCGACGCTTTTATATTTCAAACAACATTTCGAGACCGAGGAGGTTATTCTGCAACATTCACAAAAAAGAACATTCTTTCTATTCTACTAAGCAGCTCTAAAATACGACCAATCGTTTCTCTATAGAGAAACAAATATGGTCACTATGCTGCGATAACGCTGTTCCATTTAGCACCAGAGTGTAAATTTGTTTGTTAACCTGTGAATAGAATGCAGACGGTTTGTGCTTTCGCCGCATTAAAATTAGCCTTTTATTATTTATAAATCTCTTTGCAGCTTATATAAATTAATTTTTTGGAATATACAATAAAAATTTTAATCAGTTGCCTATTTTACCACTTTAACACTAAAAACCATATGTCCGTGAAACAGCCCCGCTTAGCTTTAGAAACCTACATTCATCTGCTACTTTCTGCAATATACAGTGTTTTTAAAAATTGCAAAAGACGACACTTCGATATATGGTCTAAATATGTATTCAGTTCTTAAGTCAAATGTGCATTTCAACAACACAGGTACATGTATGATACGTTTTTCTGATCTGATAATATTTTGATGACGTTTGTGATTTATTGGAGAATATAATGTCCGCGGAATTTCTTTGATCTCGGCAATAATCGTAGTAGAATTCCTGATCATGACAAGGTGCATATGGCCGTTGTGACTAGTCAGCTAGGGGTGCTCAATCATCCGTGGCACCTGATCCCACCTCTGATGCTTTAGAGATCCATGTTTTCTCTGCTCCTGATTTGCATTGTTTAATGGACTTTTGAGTTTGAATACTGTTTGTTATCTCCATATACTATTTCTTCATTTACTATTTAATTTGTCACACTTATAGTCATGTAAATGTTTTATATATAGCAGATGTTAGCAAAGTTTTGCTCCATGTTTGTGACGTTAAATTGCAAAAATGATATCAATATAATCACTGAAACCTATCTCTATTTCATTTATAGAAGTAATTCAGTTTGTTCTCGCCTTTTTGATTACCCCTAGAATGAAACCAATTGGATTCCAATTATACATATCTACTTTAGAAGATATAATTAGAAGAAAATCAAGTTAATTATGCTCATCATAGAATGTACAAAATGCCAACGTTGACGGAGGTTATTTTAATCAACTTACCTATGAGTAGCATACCTAGATTTGAACATTGATTGTTCTCGGAGTAAGTTCTTGAAAAGAAAAATAAGTAGGGAGACACTTACCTCATTAGGAATTGTTAGTGGACAATAAATATAGAAATAAAGAACATTAAGTTGACGATGGTAGCTTAAGTTGTCACGTTTGTCAAAATTTTTTACTTTTAAGCATAGTTTAATGTCTTTTGCACATTGTACATACAGAGGAACATTAATATAATTCAGAAAGGCGCTAAATCAAGTTTTCGCAACTTTTTTTTTCAAAAATTAATTCCCGCCAAATATTGATGTCTGTGCCCTTTTTGTACTAGAGATGTCTCTCTGACCGGAATTAACTCGGAATTTTAAGCATGCAAAGTTCAAGAGTTGAGAAAAAAAATTAAATATTATTTGAAGAAGATAACCAGATTCTTCTTTTCAAGGCTACTTGCAACGATCAATTTATTTTTTTAAAGTGGAATAAATACGATCATAGTTTATATCAGTCAAATATATATACATGTATAATACTTAAGTACACAAACCTTTTTAATAGTAAGCTTTAAAAGGTGATGTCGATGTCGAAAATGCACATTTGAAGGGGAAGGCAAAACATCACAGTGTTTAGAATAAGACATCTAAGAAAAATTGCAATTTATAAAATTTTAATTTGCATAATTTACAATCAAATAAGTCTAAAAAATTTTATTCAACTTAAAACATCTTATAAATCTTTTTTTAAAAATTCATATCCCATGATTTTTTCCATGTTATATACATGTACCTTTAACAATTAAAAGTGTAAACCTGAAAAGGTTTTTGTTTGCAAAATTTTTGCATCCAGAGTGCTCATAATTACATTTCCAATAAATTTTAAAATATCATAAGGGTGAATAGTTAAAAATTTTTATTTTGGTTCAAAAAATTGTCAAGGTCTTAAACAGCCTAGTTGTACTTCAGTTATCCTCTTTGGCCTCAGACCTGCAGATTTATAAGCTTGTTTACTTTAACCAAAGAAGGGCAAAATGAGCATTCCTTTGAACGACATTGTCTAGAAAATATAGGTTATTCCAGGACAAAAACTTTGAGTACAGATAGTTCAAATATTCGTCTAATATTAGTTTAATTTTTTTAACTCCAAGGTTTTGAACTTACCGTATATAAATACAGACCGATGTTTTGTTTGGGCGGGGTGTACTATATATGAATCTGTGTGTTTACCAAAGACTTTGCCTGGCCCATTGGAAATGTTGATTTTAAAACAATTGTGATATTCACATTATTTTACAATTTATCTTTTTTAAGTTGGTTAATTTCTTTCTTTCTTTTTTAATATTTTTGGCTTCTAGGGAGTATAATTAGTATTATTCCTGGAAAAAATTTAATTAATTTCAGATTCTCGAAAAACCCTGCTGCTTGATGATGATGTTAATTAATAAAATAAGTGGCCTACATTTTAAGTACACTCACTTTCCTAATCTTTTGTGTACTTCTTATGGTAAGATTTTTGATATCACAGTAAGAGCTGACATTTATCATACCCTAACAACAGATTTTTAGGGGGTGAAGTAACGCGATCGTATGTGTGTTTGTTTGTGGGTGACTGAGATAGTCCTGCGTGAAATATATATGGCACGCCAAATTCACAAAAATGAGATAAACATAGTTTCACAATCGTTAAACTAGGTTTATCGGTTGTAAACTATAGTTTACGGACTGTAAACTATAGTGTTTAATTTGCTTCGGGATTGATGCCAAATGTTGTCTTGATTTGTTAAAATGCTCTTTCTGAGGAAATGCTCCATTTGCGATGCCTTTGTTTTACATTTGAGCTTGCAATTACTCAGTATGTGAACGATAAAAAAGAGATGCGGTTATGGACTAGTCTGTTATAATTTTTTAATGCCATAGAACGAAATTAGATCTACACTGTATGAAAATGTACCACTTAATGAGTTTTTAATATTTCAATTCATAATTAAGTAACAAACTAGAATTTAGCTCTTTGAGGAGAGAATATAAAATCCTTTTAGACTGTTATAAGAGTCTGAGGTATTCATTGCTGAGTTTTCACATTTTTATACCACTTCATAAAAGTGCTGAACTCATATTAACCTTGTGGCCTTCAAAAATGTGAATCGAAGCAGCTCGGGGCAAAGAAGAAATGCCTTTGTTTGCGACGAAACCTCAGTACAGAAGGGTTAAGCAGTTGTAATCTGTAAATATAAAAGGGTATCAAGGTCTCTGTTGTTGTGCATAAAGTAAATATACAGGTAACGCGTTGGTCACTTGTCAGATTGATATTAAACGCCCATTGTTTTGCTGTCCAGAGACTGAATAATCAATATATGGATAATTATCTTTAAAATAATTGATAACAAAGTGTTTTGGTCGATATTTAAGAGGATTTATATACTTTTGAATAACAATTATTATAATCCATAGTCATTTTTTATTCAATCATATATATTTACAATAGATGATACACTTTGATGAATATATTATTAAAGTTACAGAGAAACGAATCATGCATTTCATAAAATTTGCATGATATATTTAAGCGTTGCAATATTTCACACCCACTGCCCTAATTAACAAGCTCTCTCTCTCTCTCTCTCTCTCTCTCTCTCTCTCTCTCTCTCTCTTAGACATATATACATGTATAAAAGATATATAAATCAATCCATCATTAAAACTGTCATTTATTATCATTCATAAATATTGTGTATATAAATGCATGTCATCAATAATCATTAGGAAGATTTTTTTAATTAATTAAATTTACGCCGCCTTTCAATATGATGATATTCTTGATCCGTACATTTTTTTTAATTCTCTCTTCATAAAAAACCATTGTGTTAATTATAAAAGAAGGGCTGAGAGGTTGAGGATCTAGTTTGAATAAGATGTAACAGCCCGCCAAAGTTAGACAGTAGTATGCATTTGACTTGATTATTATGAACAATTAAAACAAATTCCAGCATCAAGTAGTAATTGAAGAGGTTGCGTTAGTCATTATGTAACAATTAAAAGTTTTTCCTTTAACATAAGTTGAACAAAGTCATAACTAGATAAACGTCGCATGAATAGTTCAGGATATTTTC
The DNA here is from genome assembly GCA_003671525.1 of Saccostrea glomerata. Lineage (NCBI taxonomy): Eukaryota > Metazoa > Mollusca > Bivalvia > Ostreida > Ostreidae > Saccostrea > Saccostrea glomerata. The sequence continues at coordinate 1,373,334 of PRKT01000046.1, forward strand.
GTTCAAGTTGTATGCTTTTTCAGAAAAGAAATGCCCAAGAACTTGTTATTTCAATTGCCGTTAAAATGACTTGGCAATACTTTAAGTCTTACCAGATCATTAAAAAGTTTTTTTTTTTTTTTTTTTGAAAATCAATATAGCATATTCGTACTTCAGAAACCAGCTCATTTTTAAAATACCGGTATAACATGCTTTAATGAAAAAAAATGTAAATTGTAGGAAAAGATATGAATCCTGCTTAACAAAAATACCCCCAAAACAAAAGATATAATTACTTTTGCGGAAGTTTTTATCATTGTTTTTCTGATGATAAATATTTTACCTTGCAGTAGGGAACTTAGTTGCATCTCTTTTTACACAAAACAGTGTTTATTCGACAAACCATACTATAAATTAAGACTTCAGACATTAAAATTTTCTAGACTGATATAAAATATGTTTTATACAGTGAAAGCGAAAATATGGACGGTAATATTTAAGGAGATCAAGATACCGGAGAGGAACTCTTTTTCACGGTCATGCGCAATTCAGCATTATCAACATGAGCAAAAAGAAGTCTTTTTGTGTTTTTTCGGCAGCAATATTACTGGAACGTTCGACTGGAACTTATTTTCTCTATACACTACCAGTGTTAAATCCGCTAGCGTTTCAAACAAGTCATTGACATTGTTTTGACTCTCAAAGTCGATTTCCTGGTATGACAGACCTAAATGTTCAGCAAGTCTTTCCGCCTTTTCTGGGCTTACCGCCCTGTGATTCTGCTTTCGAATAGTCCCGACAAGCATTTTAATTATCTCGTTAGGATGTTCTGCATACTCTTCAATGTTGTCATACCTTCAGAAAATGGTAAAAGGAATTTTAATTTAACAGTAATATTTTTTTTCTGTACAACTATAGACTTCAATAGATAAAATGTAATAAGGATTTCAACTAATGCAGTATCTGCAGTTAGTAATATATTAGCATACACATCAACTATAAGGCTGTTGATCATGCAAAGCTTATAGCAGCAAAACTCCAATTTCACTGAAATGTGCAAAAATGGAGATTCATATGATTCATAAACCTTATATAGTATAAAGTGTAAGATTTAAAATTAACCATATTGTAAAAACTTTCATTTTCCTTGGAAATGGGCTTTGTTTTATTGGAAGTTGACATACCATTCTCGTACATTCTGGAATGAAGTTAAAGAATTCACATCAAACACAATCATGCAGCAGTGGGCTCCCCTGTAATATGATCCGGTCAGACTTCGATACCTTTCTTGACCTAATTCAGAGAAGAGCTAAGAATGAAGTTAATGATAATTTTTTGCTGATGTTTGAGCATTTAAATGCAGCTGATTTTATCAGAATGTCAATTATGTTTTTGATGCCTAATAAGTTTTGACACCATAATTCATAGACTTCTTTTATAAATACAATAAGTGCAGCTTTGTGCGACCAGCAATGACACATATGACGCCAGAGGGACGGCGTTTCATAAGCCGATCAAAGTAATAATTAATGGTTTTGGAAAAATTCAAACTTTGAACTGTTGAGATATCAAACTTACATGAATTTATTTTTATTGCAGAAATTTAAATGATTAATCTGAATAATGTGCATTGTTGTGAATTAAAAAAGAAATATTTAGACGTGAAAAAATGTCTTAAAAAGAGAAATTCTCTTTGATGCTTACGGTTTTATCTCGCCATATTAAAATAACTTTCATATAAGAGGCAGGGAATCAAAATTACGATGTTGTGGCTCTTTTATCAAAAATTCTAACGACAAAAAGCAATATCTCCCCTTACTCTACAATTAATATCTAAGCTTCAAATATCTTATTTTTCTATTACATTATATTATTATCTAATGAATTATAAGTTTATAATTATTTTAAAAAATATTTTTATTAAATAAAAAATTACAGAGTGTTGTAATCTAAGTCTTAGTCGTAAGAATTTTTTTTTGTGAGACTTAATATCCTTTTACAGGTTTAAAAAATGGATGATTCTTTGAAGTTTTTCTCCTTAGACTTGGAAAATGAAATATACATGGAAAATGTTAGTAATATTTCAATAGAATAACAAATATGGACAAATCGCACTCAATTAAGGTTTTCAGATGAAAACAAATTTCAGAATATGTAAGCTTGGTGCTTAAAGTGTATTATAAACTTAAGAAAAGTATACCAAGCCAGGTGAATTTTATGGGGAAAGGCAAAATGTAAAAAAAATTAGCCTATGTAATTTTTCTGATTTTTTGTCGTTTTTCTTCGTAAAATTCACCTGGTTTGGTATATTTTTTTAAAGTTTATATTACACTTTTAGCACCACGCTTATATACATGTATTCTGAAATTTGTTTTAACCTGAAAACCTTGACTGAATGTGATTTATCCATATTTGTTATTCTATTGAAATATTACTAACATTTTCCAAGTATATTTCATGTTCTGGGAGAAAAACTTCTAAGAATTAACAATTTATCTAAACCTGTGACATATCAAGTCTCCTTCAAAGAAAAAAATTGTTTGTATTAAATATCTAAAATTTGTTTTGAAAATTAACTATTTCTATATAGAACAGAGATAAATAATAGTAATCAAGCTCATAAAATCATTTTTTAAAAATTTTAATTTTGTGACATATACATTTTAAAAATATGACTACATGTATTGTAAATAAAGTATGCCGACTGTGACTTTAAAAGAAGATGAAACCTCAAAAGAAGATTTACAATGTTTAAGATTGTAACTGCTTGATACATGTATACAGTGTATATTCAGAAAATAAAACCCAATACTTTTTGCGTATATTCCTTTTTAATATATTAATATTTGTAATGATGAGAAGTATTTGCAAAGGAAGTTCGATTCAAAGATAAGATGTAAGTTCAAATCAAATAGCCTCGAGATTGATGATACATTATCAGTATGGGTCATATTGACACAGTGTATACTTTATATACGAAAATTGATGACATTTTATGATTGGAAACAATAAATAGATGCAGTGTCAGAAAATTTTGCTTCTTCCCATCTTATTCTTTAACTACTTTATCAATACATGGGACTCGCGACGGATTTGACAGTTCTACAAGGAATGTTTATTCCTCTTAAGCACTGATCTTACCTCTGGAATTTCAAGGAGTCCGGGTTTTATTGACTATTCACAGATTTGTATATGTATATGGTTTTGGTTTTGGGGATGATCGATCATTATTAGTTAGTTTCTCCTTTCTAACTTAGATTTTAACAGAAACCTATCCATTCTTGAGAATTTTATTATTTATGTCCTTCATAATTTTTATCTGAGAGGCTGAATTACATTACAAGGGATTGAATTACAACTATGTTCTACAAGAATGGGATTAGGAAATTTCGTCCTTCATCATTAAGGCTATGATTGGCCGTATTATGTAAGAATACAAAAAGTTATCAAACAATTTTTTCACGTAGTAGGCAAATTAGAAACAAAAAATCCAAAATGGCTGTTTAAATAAAAAATATTCTTTTAAGAAGACATAATTTTGCTTCATTTGTTCTTAAAATTTCGGATACACCGTAGCTATAAAATTTATTACATGGATAAACTAACTTGAGGCCCACATATATGGTTTCTTTGATAGTTTTGCAGGTACAGACTAGAGTATACTTTTTTGTACAGTCTGTTCTATATGAGTTGAATTAAGTTTGTGTTATGCCAGCATCTTGTTATGTAATAAATAGATAATGTTTCACGTAAATCGCAATTTGGGAATAATGGCTAGAAGCCAGCTAATTAATTTTTTCTGTTAATAAAATGGATTCCATAAATATGTTTTTCAACTTTGATGAATTCTTGTTAATCATCAGAAGTCAAAATTTACATTTTTTTTTTAGAAATTTTAGAAATACCTCAGTACCTGCAGTGTCCCAAATAGAGAGATAGACAGCACAAGAGTCCATGCTTATTTCCTTTTTCCACAAGCCCCTGGGATGAGTTTTTTCTCCCTTGATCTGACCTTCTTCTGCAAAAGATCTAACAAGGGTAGTTTTCCCTACTCCTAAATCCCCAACAACGACACATTTCAGTTTGTACATAGGTTTCACTTTGCCTTTTCGCTGAATACCAGCCATCTTTGAGTTCATTCATTCTTCGATGAATGTTTATTTGGAATCATTAACAGTACATCGTATAGCTGTTTTGAGTGGCAAGTTGTAACAGTAGTACTGTGTCATAGGGCAAAGCAATATGGTCAGGATGATCTTCTTATCGCATCACACAATCGATATGTTATCAGTACTATAACATAAGTGAAGCTAGATATTACAGGTAAATGCGAAGTTACCTACATATAGTACTGTAAGCGTTTTATGGCGGTGCAAAGTACTTTTCAAAACCTGCAGAGCAAAAATCAGTACTGTTTTTTCTCTATATTGTGAAAAACAAAGGAAAAATGCTATTTGTTTATTATCAAACCACAGTATTTGTTTGATCATTGCGTCCCATAATAAGGACAATTTAGCAATAAATATGTTTTCAATTCAAACTGTTGGGCCATAATTTTTACCCTGGAAAGTCTGCGGGTTTTTCTTCTGTTTGCCTGAACCGGACTAAACAGGAGTAAACAGTGGGTGTACGTGACGGTCTACAGAGGGGATGCTTAATTTTATATGGCACCTGATCCCAACTCCAATGTTTTGAGGAGTCATGCATGCTCTGTACCAATTTCATATTGGTCCAATTGACTTTTGAGCTTTAAAGCTAATCGTTTTTTTCATAATTCTTTGACATTTTTTGCAAAAATGACAAAGTATTTGCTCTCAAAATGGAAAATATTATTCTTTTTTAATACTATTATTGTTTAATGTGGAATCTAAATGTTTTACAGATTATCTGGAAATAAAATAAGCTTTTTCAATAAATTGACATAGCGTTCCTACTTTCCTCGGAGAGTCATATTTCTTTCATTTAAAAATAAGTCAAATGTATTTCTCTTTTGTAAATACGTTTACCTGCCTTCACATATTAAAGTATGTATAATTGTCGGATAGTTTCAATACTTGTTGTTTTTTAACGACATTATATATATATTAATTGAAGGAAATTCAAAAGGAAATTAATACCATTTAAAATTGTATGTTTTTAGAGAGAGGGAGAGAGGGAGATGTTGGGTTTTTTTATGCCTCCCCCCTTCGAACAAGGCAGGACATATTGCTTTGGTACTGTCGGTCGGTCTTTGGATCCACCAAGTTTCCTTTTATTTTCTTCACAGCCATTGCGCATACTAAATGAAATTGGTTTACAGTTTATCATAAGAATATTAAAGTCAGGTTCTGTTTTGGGCACGATCGAGATAGTTTTAACAAAGTTATGTCCCTCGGAAACAGAAAAAATTAAATTATTTACAGTTTCCATTAATTTCATCTGCAGCGGTTGCACATACTGAAATGAAATTTGATATACAAATTTATCAGAGGAATATCTGAACAAGTTCTGTTTTGGTTACGATCAAGCCATTTTTGACAGAGTTATCATACTTGGACTTAGTAATAGTAAAATTCCAATTATTTGGGGGAGGGGGGGGGGCATAAGTGTTTTACAAACATCTTTTGTATATTTTATCATTGAACATGTAAAGCTTCGAAAGAAAAAACAAAACATTTAAACTGTTCGACTGCGTATGAAAATATGCCTCGGTGCAAATTATATCCAGGTCAGAATTGCATTGTCTGTAGATTTAAAGTAAACTCTGAATGACCCAGCTTTTGTGCATTTTTACAACAGATATTCTCTGGACAGTATTTGAGACTTGTTGTCTGTTTTAGTACAAATATTTCTGCAAGGTCACGGCTGATTTTGAACCAAACAAACAATGTTATTATATGGATTGTCTAGTATGTATTTTTTTTCAGTGAAGAATTTTGTACTCTAGTGAGCTTAAAGTCTAAAAATAAATAAGTTAATCTTCTGAAGCGTAAGAATCCTTTTTAGTCTGTACATTTAAAATATATTGGACAAGGTATAGTTATGATCGTTTCCGGTCCCTTATTTGATGGAAAAATCGGAATACTGTCAAAATTTTGATAGTTTGTAGTTAAGAACCTAAAGAATGATGCTTGTTTTAAAACCAGCATTTATTTTGATTCAGAGGTTGCACAGAGGCCAAAGGAGGGTACAGAAGCAAGACATTTTCCAGAATTTCTTAGTTCTGGTGGAATTTTGTCAAATTTGATATACTTTTCTTGCCTATCAGATATTTTTATACATAAGTTGCATCTGATACTAATGTACGATTATATTATAAAAATTCGGTAGGTAGACAAAACTGTACTTTTTATTTTCTGAAACAAAATGTGCTTTACAATTGATGACAATTTGCATAAAAATGTAAAAATTTGGAAAATGACATATTTTCTGACCTATCTGTGATAACTTGGAACCAATACTCATTTTTGTGGCAAGGATGACAACATGTTTTTAAACTGTTGCATCATTCTAAAAGACACCCCAAAACGGGAACAGAAATGGGCCATAGCCTATATAGCCCTTTGTTTTCGTTTCTCTTCCATCTGTTTCAATTTCCTGTTTTTTTTCAATTTTTTATACAACTAGTATGATTAAAAGGAATCGATTGTATCAATAAGATGTCTTTTTTTTTATATATAATTATCTTATTTTAAACCTATAAAAATCCTATATATAATAATAAGGCCATCTTTATAATAACGTTTGCATGCCCTCTCACGATTCAGGGTAAAATAAATGGGTCAGTAGGTATAGGAAGAAAAATTCTTTTTCCAAATAACTTCAACATATTCGTTTACCGTATTTTTTTTTGAAAGAAATATCGTGTCTTGAAATGTAACATAAAGTTTTGAATCGGTCCATTTTTAGTCAGTCGTTCGAAAGAGGGCAACATTTTCCAAGATGGCAAAATGGAGATAATTATGATGATGATGCAATATTTATTATAGGCAAACCGACAGCTGCTATATGTCATGGTGCTTGGATGTTCTGCTCGGCAAAGATTCTAAAAGGGAAGAAGCTGACTTGTTTTGTCGCCATCAAAGATGACGTAGAAAACGCAGGGTGAGCAACGCTGCTAATGCCTCCACGTGCTTATTATATCCTATCAACGCTTATTATCATGATTATATAAGTATTATGGTAAATTTGAATTGTAAAATATACATTAAAAGTTGTTTTTGTAAATTATTTTACCAGATAAAATGATATATCTTCTAATTTACCAACCCCTTAAAGGATGTCTTTGCAAGGTTCTTCGAACACCCAAAATATTCTTAAGAAAGTTAAAAGCTTGCTTTTAGATATGACAGATTTAAGATTTAAAGTAAATGATAAATTTTCATAATTCATTGTCATGATAATTTTATTTTATTAATATCCATCTATAATATCAATAAATGTGCCAGGGCCTTGTTTAAAGTTGACAGAGGTATCGAAAACATGTGAGAACGGTATTTCTTGATAAAGGATACATGTACAAGTATATGAGTAGTTTTTTTTTTTTAAAAATCATCGAAATTTGAAATGCACATTTGATTTTCTTTTTGTGTTGATTGTTAATTTTATGAAATTCAATTTTACTCTTTCAAGAATCTGATTTCATCAATCAATTGCTATTAAGAGAAGTTCAAGAGTGCAGAGGTCTTTTTATACCCCTGATTAACATTTTTACATTACAATGTATGCATTGCAGGGGATTGTACGAGGATGCACCAGTGGTTGTTGATGGCAATATGATAACGTCACGCCTACCAAAAGATTTACCAGATTTCTGCAAAGCTATCATCGCTCAACTGAAGAAGTAGATATAAAAACTCTAACTTCTAATAAAAAAAGATGCCTAAAATGTGGAATGGAAATGTTTTGATAGTTGATTATACAAATCATCAAAAGAACAACTGCAAAATGAAAAGATGTATCTGAAGAAGATATGGTTCAAGTATTTTAATAAACTTTAATATTCCTTCAATCGGTTTTTCTTTTTCTTCTCTCTCTAGACGTCTCTATATGAGTGAAAAATCTCGAATGGGACTTTAAACAATTTACAATCAATCAATTATACAATCTTATTCTTCTCTTTGTTTGCAAAAAGTTCTCCCAAATAATACTTAGAAATTATAGCATATTTTATTTTTTGTTG
>PRKT01000046.1:1385645-1419006 GCA_003671525.1 Saccostrea glomerata
TTTTAAGGAAAAATGTTATTTATGATGACATGATTACCCGTAGTGTTAACGTCGACAAATGGTATCGATGTCGAAAAGTTTTCTTGATTATAATGAAAGAAAAGGGTAAATGTAAAGAACAGTGACCATCTATCTTAACTTAGATTTAATCAAATACTACTATTTGAATCATTCTAACAGAAACAATTGATTTCTGGTTTAAAGAATCAGTCTTCAATACACTAGTAAAACAGACTTATCATCTGATTTAAAGAAAAAAATTGTTTATTTTCTATTTGAAATGTAATTCTACGAGAGGTTCAATTTTTTTCGTGAAATAAAACTATTACAATGTGGAACCATTCTAAGTTGCTAATTTTCGATCGGGAGTGGTTGATGATGAATTCTGGCATGCCGCTTTGAAGGTCTTAATATGCAATGCAGTGCATTTCAGGCGTCTGTAATCACTTTTTCTGAATAGACAGAGGCATCGATCGGGATAGTCCTAAGGGTAATTAGTCTACTTATGAGGTCGAAGTCTGCATTCCCTCACATCTAAACGCATGTTCATCTTATAAGTTCTGATGCAATTTATCAATTAAGAGCTACTTATTTCATTATTTACGAAGTTTTCTTGATTGGAGGTAAATTTTTTCACATCTTCATGCATGCTTGTCTCTTCAGTCTTATTTATTGAATTAAAAGAATTTATTATTAACACAGTGGTACTGAATAAAGATATAAATTAATTTCTTGTGGGAGTATGTGGTGATTATGGAAACACTGTACTGATTGGTGAAAAATGTTAATGGGAGAAAATTTCGTCATTAATGTCTCTCTCAAAAACGTTTTTAAAAATGCCAAAGTTTGTATTGAATTTTATATACTCAGTATTCAATAATTATCACAGGCGTATCAGATTTTTTTAATCCATTATGTTCCCAATGGGCACCTTTGTTGACATAGGAACCCATTCACAGAGAGTTCACTGGTTCCCTCAATGCTGCTTGAATTTGAGGCTGAATGCATCCAGCCACCCGAAATGGATCAATACATAGATTTTCCTGGTATTCCTGATTATACTCCCAGGTTTATTAATTTTTCGCAAGATCACAATAGAAGCATAACATACACATCCACCGTACGAGCTAACGTGTGACTGAGCATTATAAGTTAATGAATCACATATTTGCATGCGGAAGTTATGCATCTTGAAATAGCAGCATTTTATTCAAAACATCACAATGGGGAGACTCCATGAACTGTTAACAACTGACCTCTCCTGACCCTAGAATTTCTGTGGAGGTAAGTTCATTAATCATCATTTTTGTCATTTTTGTAAGAGTTTCAAGAGTATTGTATTCATGGGATGATCTAGAGGGACGCTGTGTAAATTACATAATGTTGGCAACGCATAGGAATATATTATTTATATATATGAATACATAATGTGCAGTAAATATGCAGCGGAATTTATGAATATCCAGTGCTGAAATGTTTGCGTTTGTATATTAGCATGAGTTTTTAAATTAATAAAAACTTGAGGTTGTATACAAGGTCTCCACTAACGTAACCAATTTATAGGATATTGATCGAATCTCTCAGGTTAGTGTACAGAATGGGAGCTTGTTTAGTGTGTCTAAATAAAAGAAAATAAAAACCATAGATACTGGTACTTGAAGTATAAGACGGTAAGCATTTGGTGCCGTGTATATTCATATGAATCATTGGTCATATTGTAACTGAACTGGAGGAGATTTAAAGATGCAACTGAAATATACAAATAAAGGGTTTTTCGAAAATTATTCAATAATGATAAATAGCACAAGCACCTCGATGTTTAAAATGCTCTAAATCGGTCTCCTAGAGACTATAATTAGGATATTTTCATAACTTTTGCTTTAAGACCAACTGCAGAATTAACGACATTAAATTAAGACTTCAACGCGTTTACATTTAATGCTAGAGGGTTTTTTTCCCAAAAAAAGCTCATTTGGGAATTAAAAATGTTTCACAATATTGAAAATAAATAGAATAGGTGCCTAGTCGCGGAAGCCAGATTCAGTCTTTTTCGGTTTTAAAAATGAAAGTACAAACGTTCATGTATATACATGTAGCATTTTTAAATTACAAAAACCAACGACTTAAATTGCAAAAACTTAAACAACGTCTTTGGAAATGTTGGAGGGTGTATAAAAATGAATCGGGGTATTTTTGTTCAAGAATTGCACGGTATGTAGCAGAAAATTGAATCTATTGAAATCACAAGCTCGAGGTCTAATCCCGGATATTTCAGATGCATTTTGTGTTATTTACAAGTTCTTTTACGAGTCCCTTTTGAGCCCCTTACAATTAATGTATATACTTTGCTTTGCGTCGTTTAATTAAATAAATGACTTATTTTTCATTTTCATTACTGCAGTTATTTTCTTTAATATTTCAAAAACTAGTTCAGTTGCCTATGCTTCGGCCTTAAAAAAGGAATATAAATGATAAAGTATATTTTTGCTTAGTTGAGAGGAAGTTATATTTATACCATTCGATTATGATTGCATTGGTAAAACTGGAATATTTCTGATACCTATTTACAGAAAATGTGGTAAATAATGTGCCATAATGTCATTAAATAGTATATTTCGTTAATTGCTCTCTTTTGTGCACAATGGGATTTTCCTACTTTCGTTTTTGACAGTTAATTTTTTTTTACATACGAATGATAGTACATGTAAGTAAGTTATGCAAAAAAGCAACACAGGCTACTAATAATATAATTATGAATTAAATGTTATGTTTGTGTTTAGAAGAGCTATGTAATTGTATTGCTTATTTTTGCTGGTGTATAGTTATTTTTGTCAACAAGGCTTAAACCATTGAACTGCGATGGGGGTACCTGTATGTTTTACCCCTTGTCTCAGTGAAGAGGCGGATGACCGATGTATTTATTGTGTTTAACAGATACCTCAATCATTGGTTTCTATTTTTCAAGGCAAAAACTTCAGGGGAAAACCAATAATTTTTCTATTTAAGAACCTTAATTTGAGGTTTGAGCTTTGTTACTTTCTTCGAAAACTGAGATTAATTCTTCAATATTTCATTAACCAGTAATGTGTACTGTAGCCTTTAATAATTCAAAATTATCGTTTTTCTTGTGGTTAATGTTCAAAAGAGTTTAACTTCCATGTACAAAGATATAAAATATAGACCTCCTTTATAACATGTGTGATTTTTTTTAATGTACAAGATGGTGCTTGAGTGTTTTACACTCTCAGTAAAAATAGAAATGATCTATTTTTTGTACTTAAGAAGTAGATTAATTATTTCTTAATGTAAATCAGGACAAAAATTGCACTGTTAACACATTATTTTTACGATTAGGTATCTTCCTTAAGATCTTGTACTTTTTTCATTCAAATGTTTGATTTGATTTGAACATATTTTATTATGTAAAATACATAATTGGATTGGGCAGCAGGCATAGCCTATATAAGCCCTCTCCATAGGTACAAGGTTAATTAATACACATATAGTAACAGGTTTATATATGACCAATAAGTTATATATAACTGACACAAATTTGAATAGAACATAGGGGAAAGAAAAATACATGAGTAAAGAGAGAAAAAGAAAAAAACAACAACAAATGAATACCGGTTTATAAATGTGGAAATGAAATGAAAAAAAAAGAATCGATAAAAATGAGAACTAAAGCAATTTATAAACATACAATGAATGTGTATTTAATTTAATACATAAACTGGAATAAGTATTATTCCATAGTTACACTTCATTTATGAAATCTTTTGGTTTGTGATATATATTTGTGAACACAATCAAATAATTTCATATTTTTTGCATATGAAATACTACTATCACCAAATAATAAAAGATGTAGTGAAACAGGAATAGGATTTTGCAGGTCTATACTAGATATACAGTTAAAAAGAGTGTTTCTTTGCTCAACATAACATGGGCATTCAAAGAAAAAATGATATGCATTTTCTATATGAAAATCACAATTTTCACATTTTGAGCTATCACTTATATAATCTTTCAGTAAATCAGCATTTAAACTACTAGCCTTATTTCTTAGCTGACAATGAATAATATTTTGACTACGATTTCCATGATTAAAAAGTTTATTGGGTGTTCTATAATGAGTCTTTTTAATGGCATTAATAAAAGAAGATAGTGTTGGTAAACTCCTAATATGGTACGGTAAACTATTCAAATGTTTGACATTTAATAGAATGTGCCATGAAGCACATCTTTAACTTTTAACTGAAAATCAATACTTTAGGACTCATATACTTCTAACATGTTGTCCAATGATGTTAAGCATGCAATTACTTTAGGTGTCTGTGTCTTTTCGTGTTATTTTATCTTCTCTTTACCAAGTTCCAGTATTCAAGGATATTATAATCCTTAAAAAATTTATAACTTTAATAAGAACAAAAACCAATTTTTTTAATAAGAAAAGTACAATTTGGTTAAAGATAGACACACCCAGAGTTTGTTGATGTTTTTGTTGCGATCAAATATAAAGATAACAAAAACCAAGCTCAAAAGCCCATAAATACAATACAAATCGAGTGCAGAGCAAACGAGGACCTTTTCAACCATAAGAGATAGGATCAGGGTCCTTGGAGAGGTTTTCATCCCATGCTGATCGATAACAACCGTCATGTGTTTCTGTCATGAAAAAACACGGAATAAAAGAAAACGAATTAATGTTTAAATAATGATCTAATAGATATTATGAAAATGTCAGGCATAATGTTGGATTGTATTAGATAACAGGGTCACTACCCCCTGATAATGTCATTTTATTGACCATTTTACTTGAGAAATGATAACGGGAATATTGATTTTCCTGATTCATCAACTTGTTTATCAATAGGTTTTTACTTTAAATTACGTTTTACATCAATCTTATTTGAGTTAAATTAAAAGCAATTTTTTTAAAACAGTTTTTCAATTTACATAATTATATATTCGAATACCTGTATTGTGTCTATCAATCACTGGGTTACTCTGCATATTTTAATAACTTTCCCACATGTAATCATTATCCCCTGTCAAATGCTGATTCAAACATTTAGGTATGGATATTCATATTCTAAAGCATTTGATTATCGTTTTTGTGTCAAAAAAACATGAACTCAAAAACCCTAGATCCTAGGATTGGCAGGTTTCATCTGTTTTTTTCAGAATCTGTGTCAGATCTAGTACAGTCAAACCTGTATTAAGAGACCTTCCAACGGAGAAAGGAAAAAAGGTCACATATGACAGGTGGTCTCTTAATACAGGTTGCTTATTTTCCGCAGTATTCAAATATACAATGCTGAAAAGATCACAAGTGTATGTTGAATGTATTTTATAACACCCGTTTATTTCCGCTTTTTAATAGGTACTGTTCAAATCTAAAATGCTTTTACAGGTGTCCTGTTAAAAAATAAGACAGGAGTCATGTGATTATTGGGAATATTGTGAACAACTGAATATATTACTATTTTTCATTCAGTATAAAAAAGGTGCAGATTTTTTTCCTAATATATTTTTTAACATGATAGCCTATATATATATATAGCCGCGTATATTTTGCATATAAGTATGAATTAAAACTGTATCATGATTTTTGTTATGCACTTGGTATCAGATTATACTTATGACTAAAATATTTATTTAATTAACCTAATTATTTGTTTTTCATTACTGAACTATCGTGTCTAATTGCCTTTTGTGACCAGGTATTTCAATAACCCCAATTATCACCTGGTGTGGGTACTAGCAAGCGTGTGTTTACATACCCATTGGTGATACAATGCACTTAAATAATTATCTAGGGTTTAGTTACTTGTAAATTAAAGTTAAAAAGGCAGGACTTATAGCTGAATATCCTTTTGGTCCTTATAGGTCCTAGCATGAAATGACATCGGGATCGACCTCGAACGTCTATTTTTAAAATGGCGCTTGATCACTGGACAGAAAAATGTGATGTTTATGTTTTAGATTTTAATGTTTATTCAATAAATATCAAAGCGTCAGTAAAAATATTTATTTTTAATGTTGTTATATTTGTAAAACTCGCATTATATAATAATTAAATGAAATAAAAGCGTGTCTGTAGTTGTTCTGAACCAAAAATTTAACATGTTCGACCGAAATCAAAAGTAGGAATCGGAAATTATGTAGTCGTTAAATTCAGGTAAAATTGCTTGAAATGACATAAAATGGTCAGGAAAATCACGGTCGTTGGTTGCGTTAGACAGGTGGTCGTTTAATACAGGTAAAATATATAGGGAAAAACATTGGGGGGAATTTTTACGGTTACATGTGACAGTTAGTCGCTTAATACAATGGGTCGCTATGGCAGTTTTGACTGTAGTTCATTATCCTGCTAGAGAGCCTTACCAAAACTAAGTTCAAGCTGTACCAATCAACAATGACAGCGCATATTTTCCCAAAGGAATCCGATTCATTAACGTTTTGCATTGAATCAATAAATCATTTCTTTCTTGCTGTACTCATTCCTTTTTCAGTCCAATACCCACAAATGATGAATCCACACTTTGGGATATGATCATTGTAGATAGCCTACAGGAAAAAAATGAAGCACACTTCGAGATCATGAAAATTTGATTAAGGCCTGTTTTGGCCTCAAGTGTGTTGGTTTTTTATGGCTACGTAATTTGGTTTATTTCCCTTTTATTCTTGTTATCATAGTTTTATATCAATATCTTTCTCTTATTGAAACTTTTTGTTATGCTATGGATAATTTTTTTATTTGACAGAAATTTATAGAAGAAAGAAATAACTTTATTAAATTGAGAACATTTTTTTAGTTTTCTTTACTCTGGTCAGAAAAAAACAAAAGAATTCTGACTTGCAACAGAACCGATTTCAAATTTTTTAGTGCTGACTATTTTGAAAAAGTCGTTCGAAACGCTACATTACATGCAACGATGTTCGGTCGATAGGATTTTCATTGTTAAAAATGGCTGCCATACATCTATCAGTTTCAAAAGCATAAAGTTGCGGCGCGTTATTGATTTCTACTTCAGACACAGAAAATTTTCCAGTATTGATAGACCAAAAATATGCCAGCAGACGTGTCAGATGTAATCTTACGATGCTTCTGATTTATAATTATTGTTGCAGTGCTGGATATGATTTCCAGTATGAATATGGAGGAAATGCTGTTTAAAATTCAATTTCTATTGTAGAATTAAATATCAAGAGTTAAAGATGATGTCGAGGGAAAGCGAGGATGACGATCAAATTGCGGACTTGGAAGTTTCTCATGCCGAAATGAGAGCCATGTTATGGGGCCGGCAAAGAGAAAAGAGTGTTAGTGATAATTCAGTGTCGTCCAAAGCAGACGATCAGGTGACGTCACATCGAGCTGAGAGAGCGGCAAGTCTCAGCGAAGAATGGAAGGAATTAAAGCGACTTCGTAGTGCAGATGGACAATCAGAAAATTTAAACATGGGGCAACACAAAACACAAAGTAAAATTTCGGTTTGGAAAAACTTTATCGCCTTATGTACTGGATTGATGTTTGCTTTTATGTCCTTCTTACCACTTCGAAATATTCAAACAAGTATATTTCCAAATTATTATCTAGGCACAATATCACTTGGTCTTATTTATGGAAGTTTTGTGATTGGTTGTGTTATCTCCCCTTGGCTTGTCCAAAATGCGCGCCCAAAAGGATTGATATTATTTTCCTTGATCTCTCACGTTTTTTATGTGACATCAAACTTGTTTCCATCAGTATGGACACTTCTTCCCATGTCTGTCATTTTTGGATTTCTTCAGGCCCCTTTGTGGTCGGTACAAGAACTTTTAATTGGAAGCTACGGAACGAGTTATTCTTCCATTACTGGAATTAGAATA
The DNA here is from genome assembly GCA_003671525.1 of Saccostrea glomerata. NCBI lineage: Eukaryota > Metazoa > Mollusca > Bivalvia > Ostreida > Ostreidae > Saccostrea > Saccostrea glomerata. The sequence goes on from PRKT01000046.1 coordinate 1,393,521, forward strand.
GAACGTTCCATTCATCAGTTTCAGAGCGTTTTTGTCGTATTTTGCCATTCTGCTCAGATTTTTGGTAATTTAATACAGAGTGTAACGTTGAGATTTGATGAAAATTACACCCATGCCAAAGTCTCTGCTTACGAAGCAGATCTATCTACTTGTAATTCTTCTCTTTGTGGGGAAGGTATCCATAAGACATTCGATGAGACATTTGGAGAAAAGATTCTGCGTTATTTTGTTGAAGATTTCGACAGACCGGACTACTTGCAAATTTTGAAGCTTTTGTACTTGTGGTTAGCTTGTTGCTCAGTGATTCTTATAGGATGTTGTTTAAGAAAGCCGGATATTATCATTAACAAGAGAAAAACACCTTTCTGGGATAAAATCTGCGATGTTATAAGCTTCTTCAGAACTAAGACATTTCTTATGCTTGGATTGTTGATGGTATTTACCGGTATGCAGCAAGCAATCGTTATCAGTGACGTCACAAAGGTAAGAAATATATTTTTTTCATGGCAGTAAAATGAAATACAAATCTTTCTGAAAAAAAAGAATGAATGTAGCAGTTGACAACTGAAAATTGTGGGGGGGTTTTCAAGTTGCACATTTCCTATCCAAAATTCAATTTTACAAATAAATCCACAACTTATTTTTTTTTATGTCAACCGAAGCGAAGATCAAAAGTTTAATCAAGAATGTTTTATTTATCAGATACATAAAAGGCTGGTTTTATCTCAATGACTTCCATGCCTTATTGTAGTAAATGAACAGTGTTATATGAAGGTAAATTGCGGAAATCACCTACTCATATTTCACGGAAATACCAACTGCGATAGAAGAAAATAATTGGTGACAATGTTTGCCCTATTGATTAAATGAAAGTCAAAACAGAAGGGCTAATTATATTATTCTATTTCTAGGGATTGTAACTCCTCTCTCTCTCTCTCTCTCTCTCTCTCTCTCTCTCTCTCTCTCTCTCTCTCGAAGATTGAAATTAAAAATTAACTCCTGCATTTAAAAAAACTAATTTAGAAATTAAAGAAAAAATAATAATTATAAATTCAATCGAGAACAAGTTTGATGGGTCTTATCAGTTAGCCTTACACATCGATGAAGAAAAACAACATTTTTATGGCGTTACTTAATGAATGTTTTATGTATTTTAGATGTATGGCACAGACACACTAGGTATGGGAATGATAGGGTACCTCATGATGTGCTATGGCACCTCACAGTTGGCAATGTTACTGGTTATCGAAAAGCTACAGAAACGACTCAAGGCTGTGTTTTTTATTCTTCTAGGTAAGGTGGCACATTTAGGATTGTCAGGATATTTCAAACTTGTTCAAGCAAGTAGAGATATGTTATATCTCTATATCTAACGATATTGTTAATTTTTTTTTTGTACATAGAAATTTACATTTAGACGAGCCTTTGTGACACGGGATATTACAGGTCGAAAGTAAGAGAACAATTCAATTTCAATTGATAATAAAGTCAATATTATATTAATATTATTTTAAATTTCAAGGGGACTTCTTTCCTCTTACTTTCCATGTTTGATACAATCATGAACTATAAAACTTTCCTCGGTGACCAAAATATATTTCTGACCAATATTTCATAATGAAATAACACGTCCTAGCCAAACGCCTTATTGAGATCTTCTCTAGTGATAATCCTTCCTTAGAGATATTGAGATCGCTATTGTGGAAACAAGAACACACATTTGAAAAAAAGATCCACAAGAAACGGGAAAGTATTCCGTGATAAAACAGCCGTATATTGATCAACTTAATTTATTTAGTATCGATCTAAGGGTTATGTGTAAGATAGTTGCCAACTATAATAAAATTTTAAAACATTTATCCATGACTTAATTGGGTTTTACCCACACCTATTCTCGTTATTAAGGTCGTAAGTAAAGATTAACCTATTTCAGATCTTTTAGTATGACTAAAGCAGGCATTTTTTGTTATTTTGGATTCTTTTCTCTTTTTAACTTTTTGAAAATGAAGGAATTAATACAACAATTATAACCTTTAAAATTTTATTTGTTAAAAGGATTGATCCAAAAGCTGTGTCACTACCGATTTTAAACTTAAATAGTAGGAAGTTATCAACACACTTTTACACTTTTATAAATGTCTATTTTGATTGTTACCTATTTCATTTAGCTATATTAAATACTTTTCTGTAGAGTTTAACATATTTGAGCATTTTGAGTATTGCGACATTGCTCTATATGTATGGAGATAGCGATAAGCATTCTCTCTCAAAGTCCATCTACACAAAAGAAAATCAGGAGCAGAGCAAACTCGGACCACTTAAACATCAGAGGTTGGTACAGGTGCCATGGAGTAAGCATTCCCTGTCGACCAGTCACACCTACTGTGTGCTCCTTGTCAAGTTCGTTCGAAAATAACGGAAAATCCGTCGACAATTTAGTGTGTAAATAATGGCCAAACAATAAGTATAGAAAATGTTTGTCCCCCAATGATGGACTGTATTTGCTGACAAGATACTAGTAATTGCATTAACAATGGAACTTACGAAATGATAACTTCAAACAAGACTGTTCATATTTTGATTTTTCAACTTGTTTAATTGTCAATAACATCGTTTAGAAAAATGTACATATAAAGAGCATGCTCTTTCGTATCGAATCAATTGAGAGATAAATCCCACATTCAGGTGATACCTGTAAATTGCTACTTAAGTTAGGGAAATTAACGATTAAAAGTTAAAATTGGCACGTTAATCGTGAAGTATTGCTGTTAATAGATAATTATTTTCGTCTTTTTCTTGCAAAATTTTCTAATATTTTAGAACTTTTAGATATACTGACGATGTTTGTCAATTAACAATGGTAATTTCAATTCTTATGTCGATACGATATATCCTACTGAGCTTGATATTAAAGATACCTCGAAATCTGACACATCTGTTTCATATTTGGATTTTTTGCTTGAAAAAGACTTAATGGTAATCTAACAATCAAGCTCTATGATAAACATGATGACTTCAACTTTTCTATTTTCAACTTTCCTTACTTATGCAGCAATATACCTTCTTCACCTGCAAACGGAGTTTATATATCTCAGTTGATTCGATACGCAAGAGCATGCTCTACGTATGAATAATTTCTAAAACGAGGTAAATTATTGACAAACAAGTTTATGAAACAAGAATTTCAACAGTCTCGTTTAAAGTCATCATTTCGTAAGTTCTGTGACCTTGTTAGCAAATAAAATTTATCATTGAGTCAAATGCTGACTGGCATTTTTCATGCTAATTGTTAGTTCATTATTTATATACTGAATTGAGGACGGATTTTTCCGTTAATTCCCGATCATGACAAGGAACACATCGCGGGTGTGACAGGCCGACAGGAGATTCTCACTCTTCCATGGCACCTGATCCCACCTCTGATATTTTTAAGGTCCGTGTTTGCTCTGCTCCTATTTTGTATTGTTTTATGGACTTTTGATCTTGAATACAGATCGTTATCTCCATGTTTCATGAAGCACGTATGAGAAAGGAGAAGGCGTTTGGAAACATCAGCTACGCTGTAACTTCACTCTTTTCCTAGAAAACGTCGTTACAAGAAAAATTTGAACAGAGAAACAAATGTCAAATAATTTTAATAATTTTAAAATTAAAACACTCCAGTTGCAAGAGGGAATAGAATAAAATGAGTGTGACAGAAATGAAATAGATTTGTACATATTGAGGAACAGAGCAAAATTAACGAAAAGAAAAAGTTGGTAATAAAAAGGAGCTAGTTATATTTATTTTGAAATTTAAAAGAAGCATACATTCGATGGAAATACATCATAAGAAATAAACTTACAGGTAAATACAATTTTGTTTTTGACGTGCAGTAATTTTAGATAGTAAAGTAGTTGTGACATTTTTTTTTTGTATCAGCTCTTGAATAAAATAATTTTTTAAATAACAAAAGTTGCATGAGTTTTTATTTATATGTAGTATTTTTAATTGAGGTAAAACATTACAAAAATATAATAAAATACAACCACAGTATGTCATTTTGGGATTAATAAGTATTGCATAAAATTCCTTTATAACTTGCTTGAGGCAAAGAATTTACATGTATACCTAAGTATTTCAGCAAAAATTAGATGAGTGTTTAAACTTATTGCCAAAAATAGTATCATGTGATAAATCAATAATATTTAAACAAAACTGAAGTAAAATATCTAAACAAATATAATGGGGAAAATATCTGGTCTTTGAAATGATTCAATTGCCCATAGAAATTGAAACAAAAAGGGTCACATCTCCGTTAATCCATCCAAGTTTTGTCCTTAAATTGTTACAATAAAATTGCTTATTTTTCAAAATATATGTATCTTGATCTGATTTTATTGTTTTGAATTATTTAGGTATTGAAAAAAATAATCACTTGGGTAATATAAATGTAAAATGAATGTTTGAATTTTTATTTTACATTTCTTTCGTCATTTTTTGAAAATATGTTAACTTAAAAAAACGTCATTGAATACACAATTTAAAAAGTCGAAAAATATCTTTGGAGTATATTTATGTCTCCAAAAAAGATTTAATTCAGTATTTCAATACTGAATGCATTGACAAATAATTTCATGAAATTTTTTTTTTAAAAACTGACCAATTTTGTAATAATTTACCCCCAAAAAAATTAAATTGTATAATATAAAAAAATGTTACTGTAGCGCACCCTCTAAATTCCACTGAAGAGTACAAAGCTGTAATAAACGTGTAGTTGTGTTAAAAAAAAATGTCTGACTAGAAATATTTATTCCTTTCTACTTTGTTTAAATTAATTTCTTTAAATTTTGTCTACTATCTAAATGCTGCATTGAAAGATATACAGGTACATATTAAAATCTGAAGTAACTTAAAATTTGACAATCAAACAATGATATTGCAGCATAATTTGTTATAATTCAACAAAGCCGTCTTTGATTATTCATTCTTTCTTTTTGATTTGAAGGATTCCTGGTCACACAAGGTCTTCTCCTCGTACTGTATATATGGGAGCCCGTTTCTGACTCTGTTTACAGTATTCTAGGATTCATGAGCCTTTGGGGAGCTCTCGACGCCGTTTGGCAGTCTCAAGTCCAAGGTGAGATCATGTACAATTGTTCCCAAAGTGACGTTCATTCATGGTATTACAAAACTAATCACTTGTATGGGCATCTATCCTCTATTTACATTAGCAATTAACTATATACCATGACTCAAACGTCTGAATGCGTAAATAATTTGTATTTCTGGGGTTGTTGTCTCCATTATGTGTCTATTTAGCTATTGGCCTTGATATCGAGGCTTGTCATTCTAGTTTATGTTTGAATAAAATGACTTGAATATCTGAATAAATTCACAATTTAGCATTGATACTGAAGCCATAGTTTCGATCTGTGACTTGATTAATTGAACTTTCCGTATTAGTATCAGTAACTTGTCGGTTCACGAAGTCGATATTAGGAATATTGGGAGATTTTCTTGAAAATGATTGCATTGTTGCATGATGCTAGAATTATGGCAGCTATCCAAGAAAACAGAAAAATTGTCTAACAAAAAAAATTTCCCTTTCCAGCAATTGATCGTGTCATTCTAAGTGAGTTGTGGGAAAATAAATGAGTTCCATTTAGAATAAAGTTTCCATCAAATCGGACTTTACAGGATAACGAGATCGCCGGAGATCGATAAACGAATTACGGAAATAAAAATTTATTCCAGAACATGATCTTGTGGGATGTGAGTTCTTTTGAGGTCAACAGCGAATCTTATCCTGTACCCAAAAATCTAGGAAATGGTTTTAATCTTTGAATTTTTTATTTCAATGATTGTTATGTATATTTAGTTATAATAGTAGCTAGATCTAAAAAGCCGTTTCCCGTCAAATTGAAATGTGCAGGCGATGTTCATCAGATCAAACAATTCGCGAAGCATCGTCTTTTTTTGACTCACACTTATTAACCAGATACGGATTTTTGAATGAAGTTGCTGTTATAATGACAAATTAATTATGTTTCCCTCTATAATTAGCAAATATAATAAACCAAACTTTTGGGTTATATAATATACTTTGAATCCTTTAAACTTAACGTTTTGGTAAGCAAGAAAAACGGTCATGTATTCAACCGTTTCAGAGAGATAATATGGATTCAGATAACACAATGTGATGATCCGGAATGTCGGATCACACCATCACATGACTGCTTGAAATCAACGGTAATGCCTAGGTCACATTTAAGCCGATGGTCGGGCGACTCAATTTTTCTGATCTTGTCGGCTGAAAGAACAGGATCGGCCGACAAAGTATCGGGCGACACGGCGCAGTCACATTTTTTCCGAGGGACACCGATGACTTGGATAAATAACACAAAAAATCTTTTTTCTTTAGAAATCAGCAATATTTTTTCATAGATCTATATTCAGATAGGTGACGTGAGTAATGTTTGTAAGGAAAAGTGGCAGAATTTTATAAAATTGTGACTCAATGTTGAAAATGTGTGCAAAATTTGTATGGAGTTGCATAAAAACGACAAATTGTGCATATCTAAGCAGCAAAGAATACTTAAGATTTCTTTATATCTTACGGATTAATTATTTATGTTATTTCCGTTCCAAAAAAATTATATCAATCCATGCATCAAAATTTTGTTTGTGCTATGTATCCTTAATAGGTTAAATATTCGCAAGTCGGCCAATCGTCGCCCGATCATCGAGCTCTGAGCTACAGTTTGATTTTAACCGTCGGCCGAAATTTTCAACACTCTTATTGTCCAACGACGGACGACCGACTAAATAAACTGACCGCCGATGGTCGGACGATGATTGAAGGTTGGTCGACGGATAACTGCAGTTGAAGAAATCGGCCACCGACGCCAGAAAAATTATAACTTGGACCGATGGACACAAAATTGGTCGGCCGACAAAAAATAGGTCAAAATCGGCCAAGACAACGGCCGATGAACTGACGACTGTCACCCGAAGGATCCCATTTTTGCCTCAAAACGTGCCGGCCGTTGGTCGTTTTTGGAAATGTGACTGGGGTTTTAAACATAGTGATACACATTTGAGGCATAAAATAAAAATGTTTAAAAAAAAATTCTGTATGTCACACTTTGCAGTTGGTTATATAGTCTTTTTACATAGAATCCAAATTATTCAAGAGTTATCAATCTTCTACCTAATAACTTGTCTCCAAAACTCAATGTCATCTCTGTTAGATAAAGGTAGAATAGATATCGTATCGGAAACACTTGTCTTACGAAGATGTTAAACGCTTATATAAGACAAACTATATTCATGGCAGTTATGGTTTATGAAAGTCCGTTTTATATGTGTTTGTTTTTAACATTGATGAAAATATTTTTTTCCCACATTTTTTTTTTGAAAAAAATGGAAAACTTGGTGTTATTCCTAAATTGTCATTTTCATAAAAAAAATAATAGAAAGACCTTTGGTAATCTTACTTTTCCGCCAATCTATGATTTCCTGAACTTAATAACAAAAGATATTACTTCTATTATACTAGTATATGAGTGGCAGGAGCAAAGTCAAAATAATTAGGGGGGGGGGGTTCTATCATTGACTGCAAAGGTTTTGCTGGTGTATACGTATAGTGCAAATAATATCTGAACAAAATGAAATATTTTATTCAAAAGACAAATTCAATACATGCATGCTCATTGATTCTCACATTTTTTCTCTCGAAGGCATCGGTATTCCTTATAAATTTCTATCAATGCAATAAAAGTATTAAGAAAAAAGTTAAAATACATGGAAAATGAATTACATGTATATAAAAAAGGTAATTATGGTGACATCTTGGAAGAAAAATTTAAACCCAAAAATTCTTTATTGTTCGTATTAGATAACCATCAAAGGGACCTTAGCATTCTTTATGTACATCTTGAAGGTGAGGTTTAAAAAAATTTTATTATACAATTCAAATCAAAAGAAAAAAATGGCGTTTCTTCCAATTATTATTATCTAAATATGGTGTATTTTAAATATTTAACAATTTAGATCTAATACAATCTAGACTAGGTGTATTTTGACCTTTTTTTGTCATAGTTTCGACATTGAGATTTTATTTTCCTTTTTATTGAATTAATCGGAAAGAGTTTTGTAATTATAAAAGCGTTTCGTATATTTTGTTTTGCAATTAATACCTTCATTCTTTTTAAACTTTTAACCATTCTCCTTTTCAAATTCTAGGAATCTTGGTGTCGTCGGCTGTCCGCAAAGAACCTGCCGTTATTTGTTACAGAGTGTGTCAGGGTTTCGGACTATGTGCTGTCTTCTTCTCTTCAATTGTTCTCACGCTCCTCTACAAAGTGTGTTTAATAGGATCCACCCTTGTGTTAGGTGTCATTGGATATCTCATAATGGAGGTCTCCAATAATCCTGTAACTCCTGTAGAAAATAGACCATTTAGTGTTTAGTTTGCGATGTCTTTATTGTGCATACATGTTCAAATTCTTAAAGTGTATAATATGTTAATTTGTTATTTTGCGTTGAAAACGATGTCAAAGGCAATATTGCATGTTTCTACAAGTTACACACATTACAACAAAACTATTTTCACTGGGGGAATTATGTTTAATTTATTCATGACCAATATTCTATTCAAAGTCAGCATTTTCTGTCAATCAATTTTATCAATGCGTTGCACAAAAAGTGTATTAGATTTATACATATGCGCAGTTTACTACTGTAGTATTAAGTATTACCGTGTTTAAGCTACATGTGTGTCAGTTCGCTTTTTTATGAGAATAGTTCGGTAACTGTTGTATTTCTTTACAATCCAGTGCTTCGATTTTTCTGCGTATTTGTCAATTATTTTTTATGAGGAATTTTTCTACCTAAGCAATTTATTAAATTTTCTCTGTACTGCTTTATAAAATGTAATAGTTTTATTTTGCTAAGAATGGTACACAGCGAGATGGTCCATGAAAAAATTTGAAATGTTTGTAAAATGTCCAAGAAAGTCATCTGTAGGACATGAATGGTAAAGTTGTACTTTTGTGCGTTATATGTAAACCTAAACTTATGTGAAAATTTTGCGAAAATAAAAGCTGCAACTGTTTAAAATACTAGGAAGCGATATGCTAGTATATTTATTTCAAATGCATTTTTGGCGTATTCACGGTAGTGTAATATTATCATTATGTATGTTTTAAATGTTCTAGATGAGTCTTGTGCTAAAGCAAATGAATTTTGCATTTAGGCTTGTCGTTAGTCTACAGCATGATTTTTTATATGTTTATTGATTTAAAACAGAAATTATTTTAATTTGAACTTGCGCCTCTTTTTTGTAATATTGAAAAATAGTTTGGGTTTTTTTAATAAAAAAATTATAGTTTATTTTTAAATAACCTGAATATTTAGGCATTTAGGTAAGACTTATGAAAATAACCAGGTTTAGCCTCTGATTATTATTTCATTAAGCACAACAGTGAAAAAAATATTTAAAGTTTTGTCTTCTTTAATTTGAATATCAGAATTTTTTCATCAGTCAGACATGTAGATTTTGAAAGCTTTTATTGATTTGTAATATGGTTTTTAACTTGCAACGAATTAATACACGTTTAGCTTATTTTATGCAACTTTGTTTAATCAAAAAAAATATCACGTGTCCTTACCACTTACCAAAACGTTAGTTACTGATATTTTCCTCAGTTTAAAAAAAACACCCTCTGAGATAATAAATACAGACAGTGGTGGTTTTTTTTCTTCTTTCTGTTACAAGGAAATTTAAATTATAGGATAAACACAATATGCCCTACCATTCTAACCAGCTTTAAGCCTGTTTGTCCTGTTCATTTTTATAACTCTTCTACTTAATCAAGGAGAATTAACATCAAAATTTTAATGACTGATATTATTTTCACTCTTGGGAATGAAAGACATGTACGACAAACAAACTTAAGATACTTCATTGATAGATTTTACATGTGCTGAATATAATTTTTAACTTTTAATTTTGAAAAATGTTCACCTTAATTTGATCTCTAAAATAAGATAGGAGATTGAAACTAGAGGAACTGTGATCACTAAGCTCTCGAGGTTATACATTCCATACTCCTTTATGATTATAATAGTAAAGTTCATGTTTTGTTCTGGAAGAAACCCTGAAATACGCGTCAGATCAAAAAGTTGAACCGCGTCATACCTAAGACGTAAACAAAGGTAGTGACTGTTCCTTTGCCAAGCGCTCGATCGGCACTAGAAGTGAAAGTCACGGGTCTTTCGGATATGACCTTAAAAACGTAGGTCCCGTGTCACGGTAGGCGCTGCCCTCACTGCTCAATGGCCCTGAGTGCCGAGTATAGGTCTAAATTTGAAGCTCTTCACCGGCAAACGTCTCCATATGAGTGAAAAATTCTCGAGAGGGACGTTAAACAATATACAATCAATCAATCAAAAAGTTGAATAGGATGTGCACAATGGCATTATGTAATAAAGAATCTTTGAAAGTATTATTAAGTTTTATTCAGTGGTGAAGTGGAGCTGCGGATAAGAGATGGGTACCCTTCAATATTACAATATTGTATTATATCTAGAGAGAAATGCAGTGTCTATGTTTTGCTATGGGAGACCCAAAATATGTGTCGGATCAAAAAGTAAAATAGGAGATGCAAAATTTAATGACACTATAAAACAAAGATTCTGTGAATGCCTCATAAAATTTCATTCAGTTGTATAAGACTATCTCAGTTATTCTTTTAATATATATCTTAATATATATATACTACAGTATGTATTAGTTGAAGAACAATTTGCTTTTTTTTGTCGATACCCATAGTAATACGTTTGTCTTTATAAAAGGGAGTGTTTATGCTGACTTAACGGTTTTTACAGGAGTTTTCTGTAATTGACAGATTACAATAACAAGTTCAAATACATACATGTACCCACATAGAAAACTGGTGAAACGTCAAATGTTTGATATAAATTAACTATCACGTACTGAACACCGATCAGATTTTTTATTATCTATTTCAAGTACAACGTATTATAAATTACTTTAAAAATTCAATATTTAAATTGATCAAAATACCTATCTCAAGAATAAGTCAGATTCTTAGATATTCAGAAACCCGTTGAATCTTATATCGGTACATATTACTCCGTGAAATTGATCAATAAAGGTTTAAAAGATCACAGATGTACGTCATAAAAATACTTGGTACATGTGCAATAAATTATGTAACAAATCAATTTCACGTATACTTGACCTATATACGATTAAGTAAAGGGATAGTGAGTGTCCAATGTTATCGGACTTGAAAAGCAAAAGTTTAATTAGCCAGATTTTCAACTCCACGGAGGCACTTGATAAACTGCTATTTGTTTCATTAAAAGTTAAATGAATAGAATCGCTGTGGAATTAATCCCATAGTGATTCGTAAGATATATATACTAGAGAGAAAAGAAATATATTGACGAGGTTTTTATTTTACTATGCAATAAGTGAATATACTGTAACAAACATTCTCATTCCGCCTATGAACAATACGATTTCAAAACAGTACAAAAAAAGAATGTGGACTCCGAAAATCTAATAGAATCAGGAAAACTAACAAAAGTTCCCATACCCTATCAACTACACACCCTCTGTATTAATAAAAAACAAGAGGCCCATGGGCCACATCGCTCACCTGAGCACTGTGGCTAGGAAAAAGTAGAAATTGGTTTATTACATTCAAAATTTTGGTCGGCCATTTTGCCCCGCCCTACCCCACGGGGTCATGATTTGAACAAACTTGAATCTACACTACCTGAGGATGCTTCCATATAAATATGATCAATTATGGCTTTGTTATTCTTGAGAAGAAGATTTTTAAAGAATTTAACTATATATTTCTATGTAAAATTTTGGTCGACCATTGTTGCCCCGCCCTATCCTCGGGGGTCATGATTTGAACAAACTTGAATCTACACTACCTGAGGATGCTTCCATATAAATATGATCAATAATGGTTTTGTTATTCTTTGGAAGAAGATTTTTAAAGAATTTTCCTATATATTTTATGTAAAACTTTGGTCGGCCATTGCGGCCCCGCCCTACCCCCGGGGGTCTTGATTTGAACAAACTTGAATCTACACTAACTGAGGTTGTTTCCCCATAAGTTTCAACTTTCCTGGCACAGTGGTTCTTGAGAAGAAGATTTTTAAAACAAGCCACCAAATTTTCATTATTTTCCAAGTATCTCCCCTTGAATGAGGGCGTGGCCCTTCATTTGAACAAACTGGAATCCCCTTCACCCAAGGATGCTTTGTGGCAAGTTTGGTAGAAATTGGCCCAGCAGTTCTTGAGAAGAAGTCGAAAATGTGAAAAGTTTACAGACAGACAGACGGACAGACAAACAGACAGACGGACGCCGGACAAAATGTGATCAGAAAAGCTCACTTGAGAAAAAAGTTTGAAATCTACATGTACCTGGCGATATTTCTGTCTACAAAAGAATTTGTGTTATACTGACTCAATACGAACTATTGCAAGCTGTTTCATCCAGCCAAAGGTAGGAAACCTAAATTGCTTCCAACATTGAGGGTACAAGTTATATGTTTTCCGTATTGAATCGGTTTTGAGACAAGGTCACATATGTAGCAATGAAATGTTGCCTGATATATTTTTGTAAATATATAGGTATTGTAAAATCACATATTTTCATGGGGTAAAATTTTCAAGGCTTGAGTAAAAAAAAATTTGGTTTGTGAAGGGATTAGATTAAGTGGTTTGAAGATGTTTATTAGTAATGCATATCTGATTATACATTTCATGAAGGTCGTAGATTCTAGAGTCTATCCATATCTCGAAAACAACGAAAATTAAACACCAGGAGAATTAGTGATTTCACAGTATTTGACGTCATCTCAATTAAAATAAGTTTTATTTATTTATTTTGTTCATACTAATTGTATGTCCATTATTTATACACTGAATTGACGACGGATTTTTTCTTTTATTTCCCGATCATGACAAGGAGACACGGTGTGAACGGTCGCCAGTGGATGCTCATTCCTCCATGGCACTCTGATGTTTTGGAGGTCCGTGTTTGCCCTGTTCCTATTTTGTATTGTTTTATTAACTTTTTTATCTTGAATACTGTTCGTTATCTCCATATGTTTCATTAGATGAAATAACAATTGGTAGAGACCTTTTGGGATTCATATATTGATTTAAATCTCTCTTTTTTGCGCACTGAACTTAAAATTTTATTCGATAATTCTAACTAAATTAATGTGATAGCTACACCCTTGAGCATTTGATCACGTTTAAATCATCTTATCTATTAAGGAATTTCTTGCAAAATTCATTTTATCTCATAGATTTACTGTATTTGCATTCAACGTGACAATCAAATCTTACATATACCAAAGGCATAATAAAATTACGTTATTTTTCCCATTGTGACTCTCTGAAGATTTCAAAATTGCGAAACAATGAAAAGAGTCATAAGTCTTTCTAATATCATTTGAAATTAAAATGATATAATACTCTTTGTGATAAGGGACATTGACGAATGAACAGAAACCTTTATAATTCAAGTGGGACTATTTTTCGATTTAGGTACATGAAAATTTTTTTGGGGTTTTTTGTTTGTTCCGTGTCCATGCGTTTTGCCAAAGATTTAACACTCGAACTTTTCTTAACTTATATGCATTGAATGCAAATTCAAAATATGAATAAATAAATAATACATTGAACATGCATATGACAAGCTCTTTGCCAGAGAGTGATATATTCCAGTAGTATTTTCGTTGAGGAGAAATTTACTGAGAGCATGAGATTAGATACTAAAAGTATATAATACTCAAGACAGACAATGTGAGTGATTTATATGTCTGTCTTATTAAGTCGGTCACGCTATATATGTCATATTACATATATGCGAGAATATTTATTTGAGCACACCATTACAAAAAAAAATTGGTTATTCATAAAAAAAAAAAAAGAAAAAAAAAATAGCAATAAGAGCAATGCCAGCAGTTTAACAGCATAATCATTTACTAGGCTTTTTAAAAGGTTTGGCTGAAATACAGAGTTCTCGATGTAACAGAAAAAAAGTACAACAAAAAGTTAGAGTGTCCTTTAAATAGTTGATATATGAAGACATACCTCTACAACTCTCTTGAAAAGTATCTTACAGTTATATTGATGGGGAAATTGTTAAGAACTTTTTCTTATTCCAAAGGTTCTTTTACTCTGTTTATTTTGTTGTGCTTTCCCTCCCCAAAAAGAACCCTATCACTCTTTTTTTCTCTGTGCATTTAATTATTTTATTCCTTAATAATTCGAACATAATGCTCTAACTTGCAATTTGCATTAAATCCACGGTAAGATATACTTCTTTCAAATAAAACCATTCTTTCATTTTGATTTTGTGAGAATCAACACAGCGGACTCAAATCTTAGCGAAATAAACATGGTCACATTTATTTCACAGAGTTAATAATCAAAAGATACCGAAAAGCATGTGATAATTCTTAAGTCAATTGAACTCGAGACAAAGGAAGGTTGGTAAGTGCTCTTGGATTATTTATGGATGTGGATTATTGAAATTTCATCAAAATTTTTTAAGTCGAGGTCAACAAGATAAAGAATTGTGAGATATAAACATAACTGTACAGTGCAGTTTCTTAATCGTCATGACGATATTTATATTGAAGAATACGCATTTGATGACAAAAAATTTTGAAAATACCTTGTCAGCAAGTACGTTCAACGTTTCATTTAGTCGAATTGTAAGCAAAGTCCTTCTTTCAAATTGTTCAATTTCAAGTGAAAATAATTCAATTTTACTTATAACACGTCATTTGATTGGATAAAAGATTTTATCCATTTTCTATAACATAACTTGCCTACGTCAAAGTGAGTTACGTCAAAAAACGTATAACTCCAATTGACGTTACTTTTTTAAAAATTTAATCAATGTGAAGTCTTATTCTGAAAAAATTGTCCATTGTCTGCACTTAATTTAAATCATAAGGAATGATGCTTATTTCAACTTATTTTTTCACGTAAACTGCCCAAAGTTATGTTATATCGTATAAAATAAGTTGAAATAAATTTCATTCCTTAAGGAAATGAGATCACTGATGTACTATTTTTTTATTCAGAAATAGCGCTTAGCAATACATGAATGGTCAAAGTATTATATCCCTATCATAAACGAGTATAAGACTAGGCATAGACATATACATGTACATGTAAAGTGGACAGCTGCCGCCGTGAAAATGATGCTTCTTTTGAGACCGATCGTTTGCAAAAACTCTGTAGTCCTTGTCCTAAATATGTGTCTTGAATCATTAATAAATGACAAGATGACCTCAAAAATAGTAATATAAAAGTATAAATGTCAGAAGAATGTAGTTGTATAAAACCTAATGGACTTTTGCGAGGAGCACTGACTTTTACAGTTGACGGCTTACTTTTACGCTAAGACAACGTACGGGAGCATGTTTTCGATAAAAATATTTAGCTCAACATTTTATTCAACGAAAATAACGTGTAATTTCAAGGCACAAATAAGATCCTGAAAGAGAACAACAATCATTCTACATTCAACTCCCGGCCATCACATGTAAGTGCCAATAACACCATACTTATGACCACTGGAAAGGTTTTATCTATTCTCAATTCTGTACCTGCATGATACAGGTTTGAATGTCAAAGTATCCTGTCAACTGTAAAAATCAGTGCTACTCGCAAAAGTTCAATGTTAGATGGAATAGGTATTTTTGTGTGGAGAACAATTCCTGATTATATAAGTGCACAGTGCCAAGCATTATTACGTTTCTTCTTCTCCACATAGGTTGTAACAATAAAAAAAAATGTAAAATTTACTACTATTTTTCAGTAAAGAACTGTTGTCACCATAAGTCAATGATATATTTCTTAATTAGGTAGACATGTAGTTTTTCGGATCATTAGGATTAAATTGTCTACAAATAAATCAATGACCATTTGACTATAACAACAAAAACTCCGTTTTAATATTCACTTGCACCTATTTGATCTGCAACCTTTTGTGATTTGCAAAATCTAACTGCATTGCTCGGGTGACAAGATAGGGACAAATGTAATACGATGGTTAATCGAATGACGTTTCACAAGCATACTGCTTAACCTTCATACAAAAAATACTCTTTTATTACAAAAAGATTAGGTTTTCCTTTCCTGTCTTCAATATAAAGGGTCATTGTGGTTTAGATATGTTTTTCCTGGATGATTCCTTAAACCAACATAATCTTTAGAACCTTGAAAAAGGGAATATGCTTTGATGAAAAAAAAAGACAGTGTGGGAATACACTGGCGATAACATGTGAGATGAAAAAATCCTCTCATTTCATATAATTGATAGTTTTAAAATTTAAGGAATATTTTATTCGAAATTGTATGAGGTTTTTATGGTTTAACAGTTTATTTTTTCTTCAAAATCTATATGATTTACATATGTTGCTTATCATGATTTATTATATTTTATTTCTGAGGAATGACAATCTATAATCTTTCTTTTTATGTTTAGCGTATCTGATTTTATCTTTTTTCTATGATGTAAAGCGCATAATGTGACATCAAATACAATAACATTTTTCATTTTGTATTAATGGATCTTGATAGTTTATCGAGATCTTATGGGAAAAAAGACATTTATTTTACAAAATAAAATCTAACATGATATACAGAAGCCTATATAAATATTGAGTAAATAAAACTCCAGGTCGACTTAGGTTCAGGTGGGTCATATATGTGATAAATAGTGGGAAATAAATGACTTTGGATATATAAATATTATTTCCAGAATATATCCAAGGTTAGCAAGAACTATGTGTTATTATTCATACGGACATTTAAAATCTTTATGTGAAAATTGAGATAGCGAACAGTATTGATCAGTGCAACAAAGTCGAATAAAACAAAGCAAGCAACAGACATATAGAGCATTGAAAGTATCAGAAGTGGGATCGGGTGCCATGGAGGATTAAACATTCCCTACCGATCTGTTACACGAACTGCGTGCTGCAAGTCATGATCTGGATATCCGGGGTATTCATGAAACATATGGAGATAACGAACAGTATTCAAGATAAAACCGTAAAACAATACAAAATAAGAGCAGAGCAAAAACGGACCTCCAAAACATTAGAGGTGGGATCAGGTGCTATGGAGCACCCCCTGCCTACCGGTCACACCCGCCGTGTGCTCCTTGTCATAACCGGGAAATAGCGGGAAAATCGATCATCAATTCAGTGTTTAAATAATAGACTAACAATTAGTGAAAAACAATTATTACTATGAAAAATGTCAGTCAGCATTTGACTCAATAATAAATTGTATTTGCTGACAAGATCATTGTATCAACCATAAAACTTACGAAATTGTGATTTCAAACGAGACTTCTTTGTCAATAATATACCTCGTTTTAGAAATGTTTCAGACTTAGAACATAGTCTTGCGTATCGAATCAGCTGAGATTTATAAACTCCGTATGCAGGGGATGAAGGTATATTGTTGCATTTGTAAGGGAAGTTGACGATAGAAAAGTTAAAGTCATCACGTTTATCAAAGACCTTAGTTGTAAGATTACCATTAACATCTTTTGCAAGTTAAATATCCAAATATGAAAAAGATGTGTCAGACAATGTGGTATCTTTTATCTCAAGCTCACCAGGATATATCGTATCGACATAAGAATGGAAATTACCATTGTTAATTGACAATACGTCGTTGATATTTCTAAATTTGTGTGGAAAAATCTTTGATCAACATTCGACCTTCAATTGTTTTTGTTTCCAATCTGTTATAATTCAAACCTTGAGGTACATGAACTCTGCGCAGTGATCTCACGAAGTTGTACCTCCCATATCCCCATGTTATTATAATGGCAAAGTCTATGTTTTGCTTTGTGAGACCCGAAATAAGTGTTAGATCAAAAAGTAAAATAGGAGGTGCACAGTGGCATTTTGTAATAAAGAATCCGTGAAAGCATCATTAGATTTTATTCAGCGTTATAGGATGAGTTGAGGATAAGTGATGGTACCCTTCAATATTATAGAAAAATAGCATTGTTTTGGGAAACCCGAAATATATTTCCGATCAAAAAGTGAAATAGAAGGAGCATAATGGCACTAAATGTATGTAACAAAGAATCCGTGAAAGTATCGTTAGATTTTATTTAGTGGTATAGGATGAGTTGTGGATAAGAGATAACACCCTTCATGATAGAAAAATTAGCATTATCAATGTTTTGCTATTGGAAACCCGAAATGTGTCTCCGATCAAAAAGAGAAATAGGAGGTGTATAATGGCACTACATGTATGCAACAAAGAATCTGTGAAAGATTCGTTCAATTTCATTCAGTGGTATAAAAGGAGTTGCGGATAAGAGATGGGTACCTAAAAAGGTACCAGACGGACGGAAAGACATTCCGATCACTATATACCCTCTCAATTTTCAAGAAAGGGCTATAACGAAATAGAAAAATAGATATTCTCTAATGTTAAATACCTTTAGGGAACCCAAGCATATTTATTTGAATTTCGAAAAAAATATAAATATCACTTTCAGATTGCTTAAAACAAATAGATGATAAAGGATAGCATAGTCGGCATTTCTGATTAGAACATGGTAAATTAATATTTGGTCAGTATAATTAAAATGGTATTTTAAGATTAATTCTTTGATGATGATTTTTTTTGCAAAACATTGACTTTTCATTGCGATTCCCGTTTCAAAAATTTTCACATGTTGAGTATTATCAACCCTTAGTAAGTCTTCAATCCATGGGGTCGACTTGTCTTATTGTTTCACATGTAATGATTTTCCAAAATAATCTGTCTAATCTACAAAATCTTTGAGGGTATTAAAAGTACAGATATTGATTTGAATAATAGGGCAATAAATCTTATAAAGCTAGAAGCTAGACTTTTTTAGTTCAATCGAAAACAAATTCTATATAGATTCGATCTTCACTTCCATAAAAAAAAATTCGGCATGAAAATCATTCTTCATTTATTCCTCAAAAGGTTCATAGATATGCATTTCATAATTTATTATTGAAAATGATATCAATAATATATCAACAATAAAATCTTTACGGTTTTTCTCGTGAGTGCAAATTTCTGTTTTTTTTTCTTATTTATTTTTCTTACTCCAAATAAAATGATTAAGAAGATGCAATGTTAAAAGGGACAGCCGTTAATCATTGGATAAAATGAATTGGATAAAAATATCATCTAAATCTCATAAATCACTAAAAAAAAAAACTATGAAAATTGACATGCATGTCTACTCTAAATGAATTATGAAAAAACGCGTTCATTAACTTAATGGGCTTAAATTCTATATTTCTAAGAGAATGTGTAAAGAAAAATAATAAATCGTTACACTGTATTTCAAGTTAAAGTTGCCTAGTTTTCCATTTATCTCCCAAATCTAAGTGACAAAACAAACAGACATTGTTTTAAACATTTTTGTAGATCTGTTGTAACAATCTTAAGCTTTCCTTGGTGTAAATCCTTAGATATTTACCATATACAATTAAATATCATGAGTTAAAGAGTTGAAATTTACGGCTAATTGGTACACATGTACCAAAAAGTAGCTTGGTAAGATTAAATGAAATTCTCAATGTACAGCAAAATAATATAATATTATGCTTGTATGTTTAAACAAATTTAAAAAATAAACAAAAATTATATGATAATTTATAGAAAAGTCTCTCGGGGTTAAGGTTTAAACTTTGTTAAGTGCTCATTGATACGTGCTTAATATATGGGTTCTTTTGTCCAGACCGATTAAACCTAGGTCATATCGGTAGATGACCTTAAGCCTTTGAAAGTTCCTAAATTCATAAATCGATATTCTTTTACTTACTTCTTCCAAACATGCCAAGATTGTGGCCATGTTGGCTTAAACAGCAATATCCAGATAGGAATAGATGATAAGCTTTTGATATTAGTGTAATATATTATACTTTCTTCAGAACTAAATCACTATTTTAACAATCAAAGGATTTCGGAGACCCTTTGACAAACAAGAATTGTGCCATTGTTCTCAACATAATTGGGAATTTGTCGAGGAATTTCAAAGTTTCGTATTATTATCATCGTTTTTTCGCTCTCTTTTAAACCCAGATTTCAACCTTTGTTTTCACATGAGGAAAATTATTTTAAAACAGCGGAAGTTAAATGTAAGAAAGTATAATTTTAATATTCCGAAAACCCTAACCATGTCGATTGAGGATTTTAATGCATTTTATTGTCTATAAATTTAAGAACTTGGATTGGGCAAATAAGTTCTAAGTTTTTTAGATTAATATCATGCAATTAAGGAACTTTTTTTAAAGCAATATGAGCTGCATTTTTGTGAATTTTATTTTGCTGGTAAAAAGTGTTATTATGATTAATTTATATGTAATTATAAACCTTATGATCAATAAGGCCAGAATAAAGTTTAAAAATGTTTCTGAAGAAATTCGTATTTCTGTAAAATCGAATATATAGAGGGTATTCAATTGTAGTTGAATATGGAATTTATTTCACGAGTGGGACAGGATTTTTGATATTTTCACGAGTGCGAAGCACGAGTGAAAATATCAAAAAATCCTGTCTCATGAGTGAAATTAATTCCATATTCAACTACAAAACATTGAATTTTCTGTTTATTACATTTTTAAAAAATTCTTTGATTTTTCCTTTGCGTCTGTCATTTTGTAATACAGTCAAAGGCTCATGACGTCATATTTGAGCGATTGAGATGTCATAGCTAAGTGTCAAACATGCAGCTCATATTACTTTAACTAGATTTCCATTTAAGCATTACTCTGCCATTTTTTAAAAACTAAATATATATACTTCTTACTTTCAAGATATTGACATGTATGTAGAAGTGTGTCTGATCATTAAAAAAATCTTATTCAGATTATTCGTTTTAATTTAGTTATTACGATATCTAGTCAAATTGTATTAAATTGTTAAATAAAAACCAAGTTAATATTTATTCTATGGACTTTGTATAAAAGGGTTCAGGTACGTCGTATCATTTGGGAAAATGGGATATCAAGAAAAATGTTTAAACTCTTGAAAAAACCTTGACAAACAAACAAACAAACAACCTACATACCCGGTACATGTACCTCATAAAAGTGTTTTCATGATTGTGTATGTTTAGACATTTGGGATATGTTCGATGCTTGTGTAATATCAATTTGTATTATTTTGAATTCGGTTTCTTCTTAATATCATCGATCTTATTAAAAAAAAACACAATTACGTAACCAAAATTAATCAATTTTTCAGCGCATATCTTACAGACTTTTAATGAAATCCAAACACTCCGAAACATCTAAGCTAACACAGAGTACATCAAATACTTCAATTGTTCTCATTTCTCTCAGGAGTAATGTATATAAGAAAACCTTTCTGTAAGAACAAATACATATATACAGCAAACCTAAAGGATCTTCTAGGTATAAAAACTTGGAATGTTTCTTTTTATTGGGGTCCGAAGCGTTGGGTGTCTGTCACTTCTCCCAGCATAGCTCCTAATAACAGCGGCATGTTAATCAAAGGGGGTCCAATGTATTGAAGTCATTTTTGGGTAGTTGTTTAATATGATAAAATCAATCAATTATTGGATGATGCCCGGTGGTAAACAGAAGACTTATTTTTATCTCTCAAAGTGACAGTTCATTCTAAGCACCCCTTTATGACACGATCGGGTTTTAAACGCTGTCATTTGTATCGCGGACTCTGGGGTGTTTCAATGGCCTCCTTTATTATATGACGTCCTTTTTTCGAAAGGTAACGAAAATGTGAATTTTAGTATTCTGCTAAATTTTGTATGATTCAGACAATTTTAATTTATCATTAATTCAATTTATTAAAGTAAAGGTGGTTTTAAAATAGCTTGAAATGGTAATTCTATTATTAATGTTTCTGAGTAAATTATATAAAATTTTACATAATTCTAAATAAAATAAAATTCAATTTTAATTTTATTTCAGCCGAAGTTGTAAAAATCAAACATTAGGATGAAATCTCCTATATCTGTGTACGTTCTTCTTCTGGGATGTGGTAAGTTTATAATGATCAACTTTTAAGACTTTTTTTTCTTCTTTCTAAAATGTATTGTTTATTATTTTTAAAAAGCCAAAATTAAAAAAAATATATTTTTTAACACAAGAAACGAAGCCAATTTGTAAAGCATCAGTAAAGTTGCGATACCGAACGCAATGTCTTATAGACAATCTTGAAATAGACATTTCAATTCTTTATTTTGTGTTTTCTCCCCTTAGCGACGGCGTCACGTGATGGATTTATTTAAAAATAGCAATTTCTCTCCTAGCAGGGTTATAAATAATTATAATTTGATAATTTTATAAGGCGTTTGATTTTAATGGTGTACTTTACCATATTTTTATTGATAAACAAAATATATAAATCTCCAATCTTATTTTAACTGGCGCAAGTTATAGCGTGTATACTTTTAAGGAATATGTAGCTCTTTTGTTTTGATTTATTGTTAATTCTGTGTTTATTGTTCTCCAAGATAAAGACATAAAATGTTCCTTTACTTGTCTTGTTATGTATCTGCACAACCAAACAACATTCTTGTATAACATATTAAGACTATTCTTTGGTATGCATGTATATTACTCTTTATCTACATGTAAGATATAAAAACGAGTATTCTGACGCTTTATAATATTTTTCGCTAAAGGAGGAATCCGTATGGATTGCCACTTAATGTAAAATATTGAATAATTTTTACTTTCTTTTCCTGACTTTATCTGATGCAAGGATCCAATAATACTAGTACTTAGAGGATAGAACAGACTACCTGGAAAGTTGTTCTTGTTGACGAAGAACACCTGTATTATTGTTATTTTTTATATAAATTTTTATAAATGATTTCCCCCTATAAACCTATAGATTTAGCGCACTTCACTTTGAAATCTTCAATATTGATTCTTATGCCAATAGATGTGATAAAGTTCTTAAATTAGTAAAACAGACTTTACCTAAAGGATTAAATCTTATCTTCAAATCAAATATATGCCACTCATTTTTATGAAACATTTTCATACTTTCTATTCCTTAAGTAAATAAATCAATAAACATTTTTTATTTTAATCCAATTTCATCTTTCCGTATTTATTTTTTCTATAATCTGTCATGAATCATAATGCTTGTGTTTACCATTTTATATCTTAAAAGGTCCCTGTCTTTTTTATTATTCTTATTAATCTTCAACATGTATAAATCCTTGGAAAGACATTGATTCGTTAACACAGGAAGCCAAACGGAAATAAAAAAAGGAAAATTTCTAAAAACCAATTAATGATTACGTCGCTCAGACACTTGATCACAACGAATACACTGTACATCTCAATTTTTTGAAGAACGAAAAATAAAGATTTTAAATAGAGTTTTAAGCTAAGTTACTTGACAGAATAATTTATTTGTGATTTTGAAGTTATATATTCCTATTGACTTAAATTTTAATTTTCAAACAAGTGTAATTTAATTGTTCATTTCTGCATCACTAAAACTGTTCTATATTTAAAGACATGCATTTAATCCGTTCTTTTGTATTAAAACAATTCTATTTTTTGTTATGTACTGCGGTATAGTAACAAATGTAAATGTACAGTAACTAAATACTATTCTTTGGGATGAGATCAGTTTTTTAAAATTAAAATTGTATATAATGTTTATGTACTTTTACAATCTAGTTTACAAAAGCCAAATACTGTGAGGGATTTTTTTTTAAAAATCTTTAAATTGCAGAATGCATTTGTTTGACTTTCAATCATATTCTGACTTTTTTAAAACTATTTTTCAGTTTTCGGATATAATACCTATCCTATATTTCAGCGATGAAAAAAGAATGTTACTGTTTTTATCAAAAGTTTGAAAATTCTTAATTTTTTTTAAACTATAGATCTCGAATCGTGGGCTTAAAAGAAAATCAATATGATTAAAATGCAGCTTTGGCGACATGGTAGATAGATCCAAGGAAGTTAAACACTGCGTAACTATTACGACAAATTAAATCAATATATTGTCTTTGACAGCACGATTAAAAATTTTCTATTTCTAGATGTTGTTTTATACTAGAGTTCCCAGAATTTATTAAAAGTTTCTTGCATATTTTTTCTCTTAAATGTTGTATTGATTAAGAATAGTAGAAATTTACTTTACAATTTTATTTTAAGACAATGCCTGATCCCTTTTTTCTTTAACACTGAGATACGCATGATACTAAAAAAATTGTAATATTCATAGTAGCTTCCTGTTGTCTGCCGAATTTTAAAATTATTGCTATCAAAAATAGAAAGCCTATTTAATCTTGGTATAATTAAAGGATTGTTATATCTAGTAATTTTTCTGAAGCAATGAGTAATTCTCATTGTCCTTTGAGTTATGTAATTAGAACATGAAAAGGAAATGCTAGGATATTCAGTTAAGGGACAGAGATTGTAGGCCTAGTTAACTAAAGTTCACATTTCAAAGAAGGATTAGATATTTGTTCAGTAAAAAACACTTGATAAAAAAAATGGAATCTTGTTTCTAGCCTAACCACTTCCTTCTCTCTGGTGAATTCTTTCTATTTTTCAATATTTTGTACCATGTTTTTCAATAAAAGCAGTGAAATACGCAGTGTTTAAGAATTATCTCTAGATTTCCAATGCTTTGATTGCTAATAGATATCGCATTCTTTTTTTAAAAAGGCATTCAGTTTGAACATTGGCAATCGACTGGAAGTATACTAGGAAAGTAACTCATGAAAACTGCAAATAAATTTGGAAAGAAGCATGAAGTGGTGTCATGTGATTTCAACATGTTAATATTTATACACTCCTCTTGAAAAGCGGTAGGGTATATAGTGATCAGGATGTCTGTACGTTCGTCCGTCCGTCTGTTACTCTTTTGGGTACCCATTTCTTATCCGTAACTCTTCCCTCTCATACCACTGGATGAAATTTAATGAGACCTTCACAAAATCTGTGATACATAGTGCAATTGTGTACCTCCTATTTTACTTTTTGATCAGAGTAATATTTTAAGTTTCCCAGAGCAAAACATGGACACGGCCATTCTTTCTATAATATTGAGGGTACCCATCTCTTATATGCAACTCCACCTATACTACTGAATAAAATGTTATGATACCTCCACAGATTGTTTATTACATAATGCCATGATGTATCTCTAATTCTTAATTATTTGATCTGAAACTTAATTCGAGTCTCCCAAAGCAAAACATGGAGGTTTCATTTAGTGAGATCATTGTTCACAGTACCTTTAGTTTATTTTAAAACATTTCAGGATGTCAAGTATAGATGTCAAATATCAATGAAATCTTATTATGTAAAATCTATTATTGGAGCCTCAATCAGGCGCGTAGCCAGGCGTACGTTTGTACGCAAAAACGTCCACATCATTTTCAAAAAAAAA